>MU191710.1:0-20344 GCA_016904865.1 Pissodes strobi
AGCCATGTGGATGGACTCTAATTATATTTTAAATTCCCTTAGAGAGGACTTCTCTTCCATCTGTTGAGGCAGCCTGGTGATTCCAGCTGCTGTTCCAGTTAAGCAGCTGACAGACCCTTCCACAGGTAAAAAAAGATTCTTTTTCCCTCTGATTTTTTTCCCCTGATTTTATTTTAATTGCTCTGAGTTTGAGTGTTTTTTCATGATTATGAGATATGCGGAACCTTGAATATATCGATGTTTTACAGGGTCCTACCGAAGGGGTCTACTGACGGTTTTTTCTTCTTGGCTACGCCTAACTAAGAAACAAGCTTTCTGCTGGTTTTTCTTGACTCTGCTATCTTCACCTATAATATAATTATCAAACTTTTCTCGTTCGGCGTTTTCTTTTTCTAACTCGATGACACCGACTATAAATTCCAAATTTTCTTGCACGGTGTCAAATTTTTCACTAACTAACGCAATTTTAAGCAATCCTTCAATTTCTGTTATATCTAATTCGGATAAATCAGATTTATCCTCGAATTTGTATAAAATTTTAGAGAAAAAAACGGTAACTTGTGAGCTACACGTTCCGCGCGCCCTTGTCAACTTTTCTTTCGACGATCGCCATGTTTTGTTTAAACTCAAAGCAAGTTCCTAACCTACCTGTACACTCTACCGGCGCACATAAAATCTACTCTTTTTTTATGCAAGGAAGCACTACGGAATCAAGGAGTTATCAGCTCATATATCTATCTCTATTCTCTACCTCTTTCCTACACAGTTATTTTTCTTCCCGATAACGTGGATTTTTCAATTGTTTGTTGATCAAACTTGCAAATTCTATCCGATCGAAGGATCAATGTTTATATTTCTTCGATTTTAGTAGACTGTATTCCCTTTTATGCTTGAATAAATCAAGGCAATTTTACTAACTATTATATTTTCATACCAAATTGCTACATCGAGTTTTTCTTACCTCGATCGTGACAAAATCGCAAGTGCGGCAGAGTAGCCGTTGCGCTTCCATCGACGTCTAATCTTGATCTCTTCAGCCAGCTCTTCTTAACAGCGTTGCCAATAGTTCACTAGGAAATTATTGGCAAAATGGCATCAAAATACTGGCAATTACTGGCATTATATTTTCGATTACTGTGACGGCAGTGTTATGTGAGGCGCATGCGCAAGAATTCTTAATAAATTAATATAAATATTGTGTAAATATTATCCACTTCATTTAGTGCTTAGCATAATACGATCCTTTACAGTCCTACGGCACTATTGGCCGCTTCTGATTGGTGGTTTACCGTCACTTTAGAGCATTGTTAACTCTTCACGCAAAGCCCTCCGCTCGCTCCGGGGCGCAACTGGGCAAAACTAACTGAAACTAATCCAAATTTACAAAAAGAAACAAACATAACCTTAAAAAAATAATGAAAACATGTCTTGCCCCCGACGGGGACTGAACGCGGGTTGCCCGTAATGCAAACACGGAATCTGACCACTAAACCATCTAGACCTGCTGGAATAAACTGACTAGACCGTAAATAAGGTGAAAGTGACGTTAATCCACCAATCAGAAGCGACTAATATAGCATAGTGCCGTATGCCTGTAAAGGATCTTAAAACGCATTACCAGATTATTCATAAAATCACCACATCTGGTGATATTTCACCAGACCTGGCATCACTGAATATCAAATGTCAATCCGAGTTTAAGATAGTTTAACTAGGAATGATGCCTAGAATCGAAAACGGTTACCGATATTAATTTTTATATTTAAAGAAACATTGATTTTACACATTTTTTTATTGAAAATATATTCTTAACGTAAAAATTGGAGAATACTGGCAAATTACTGGCATAAAGTCAATACTGGCAACCTTCCTTTTTACTGACCAAAGCCAGTAATTACTGGCATTTTGGCAACGCTGCTTCTCACTGTAAATATAGTTGCTCGTACAATTCTATCAAGTTCGACTTTTCCGTCAATAGTAAACCTTAATAATTGTCAACATTTAACACGGGATTTCATAGTTGGCTAAACCAGCTAATTTGTTACTAGTAGCATTTTTTTAGATAATTTCAATAAGAATTTTAGGTACTCATATGCGCATAAATATGATTTACGTAATTGGAGAAAGCGATTAAACCTGTTTATGATGCCACGTGTATATATGCTCAAAAGTTTCCAGAAGGGTGACATCCTGACGAAAGATCGTTAAGGAAGAAAGATCAATTTTCTTATTAAAGTTTAGAAATAAAGTAAAGATTTTTTTTAATTTAAAAGGAACCTTGCCCCGGAGAGTTGTATTGCAAATGCCCGGCCCCTGTAGTAGGGTCGTTTGAGCGTCACCCGTTCTAGCTAACTAAACGGAAAAAGCTCTGCTGGTGTTGTGCAGGGTGGCTAGGTCGGCTCATTAAATCAACCGGTACTTAATTTCAAACCAACAAGAAAACGAGAATATAGCCTGGCTTATTAAATCAATAATTAACCAATTAACTTAACTTATCAAGAAAACACAATCTAAAATTTAAGGAACAATATATTTGCTACTAGAAGTTCTTTTTTTTTTAAACACAGCGACAATCTATCTGGAGTAAAATGTTAAATGGGAATGCGGTTAGTTAAGACAAAAGAATGTCAAATGTCTATTAAAGTAATTGATGAAATAAACAGCACAATATGGAGATTGTGCGGAGACCAATTCAGTTGATACTGGGTTATGTATTCCTTACAACTAAATGCCCTAAATACTACTAACCGAAGTGACCACTTTAACGTTAACTAAGCTAATTACAACTATGTATGCGTGCGCTAATAGCTGCACCGATTTTAAATGTGCAATAATAACATGTAGCAATGAACGGCCACAATAATTAAATCAAATGACTCGATAAGTCACTAAAAGAACAAAACTAAAATAAAACTATTGAAAGCGTGGCTGTCGATGCTTGATTCATATTATAAAAAGAGAAACTTCAGAGCGGTTATATTACTTGATAAATGAATGAAAAGAATAAAATTATTGAGCCAACGCTTGACTTATCTTAAAAAGAGAGAAAATTCAGAGCAAACAGATTAACTGGTCCGATAAACCAGTGAATAAATTAAAATAAAATTAATGAGCTATCTCGAAGCTTGGCGGTAAATGTAAATTTATATTGACAGAAGGAAAACTAAGAGCGATTATATTAAACAGATAAACAAACGAATCAATGGAAGATAGAGCTTCTGTACAATACCCCAAATCTGGTCGTCGAACTCTGGTGGAGGCGCCGGGCACTTATAGATACCTCAGGTACTGCCTCTAGATCGTGACTTTTAAAAGTCAGTTTAAAGCCTGACAATCTGCAAGAGCTTTTTACTGTTTTATTGTATTTGCTAACCATTTTCATTTTTAGTTTTTTGCTTTTCTTGAAAACGGTATCCGACTAGATACCGAATCGACGAAATTAGGTAGACATTTCATTAGGGTCACTAAACTTGCACTTGTGCATTTTACATCCTTGAGCCGGGGCCGAAGTGGCTCTATAACAATTCAAACAAAATTCAATCATTTGTGGAGCCAAAGGCAATCAATTCCAGGGTAAGAAATCTCTACTTTCTGATGGTATAAAAAATATATACATTACTATGGTAAATGTTCTCAGAAAATGCAAATAAACGAAAAAAACTCGAATCCGATTTTTTTTTTTGAATTATTATGTACAATTTTGAGCTATTTATTAAAATTTACACTTTAATTACTCGAAAAACGTAAGATTTCATGTTACATTGACAAACAAAAAAATTACAAATCCATAAAACATAAAGATTGCAAAAAACATGCGAAAATAGTCGTTCTAAATATTAAAAATAGGATTTAAAGGGGATTTAATCTAAAAAATGTGACTGCTGCAATTTTTTTCAGTAATAAAGTTCATTTATTAAATTCTGATTACATTTATGTCATAGAAAATCTCATAATATATAACATAAAGACGAATTTAGAATTAGAACTAAAATAACACTAGAAAAACCATTTAAAATTAAACAAAACATAACATACACAGAACAAAGAGCATTATTATCATTAAAAAGAGATAACACTATTAAAATTCTACCAGCAGATAAAGGTAATTCAACCGTAATAATGAATTGCATTACTTACGATGAAAAGATAATGTCTCTTTTAAATGACGGTAATTACTCAATACTAAATAATGATCCAACAGAACGTATTGAGAGACAGATATACAATATGTTAAAAAAACACAAAAATCAATTCAATGACATTGAAAGATTCAAACTGACACCACACAATAGTAAAACACCTCATTTTTATGGAGTACCAAAAATACATAAACTAAATATTCCTCTACGTCCAATAGTCAGCTGTATAAATTCGCCAACACACCCGATTGCTAAATATCTACTCAACATTCTTAATCCACTTGCTAACAATACTAACTCATATATAAGAAATTCACAACATTTTTTAGAGAAACTTTCACAAATTAATTTAAATCCTAACGATACTCTGGTAAGTTTTGACGTTGTTAGTCTATTTACCAACGTACCTGTTGATAAAACTTTAAATATTGTAAGAAATAAATTAACTAATGATATTAACCTTGGTGAACGTACAAAACTTAATATTGACACAATACTCGAATTACTTACTTTTTGCGTAAAAACTACTTATTTTCAATACAATACCCATTACTATCAACAAAACAATGGTATGGCTATGGGTTCGCCTTTATCACCTTTATTAAGTAATATTTTTATGGAAAATTTTGAATTAAATTTTATTGAAAATTATCAATATAAACCTTTAATTTGGTGGCGTTATATAGATGACATTTTTTCAATTTATCCATATAACGAACATTTTCTTAACGATTTTCTAAATCATATTAACACCATAGAACCCACAATCAAATTCACTATAGAAAAAGAAATTAATGAACAACTTTCATTTCTTGACATTCTTATTAAAAAAGACTTGAATAGTTTCGAAACAAAAATATACAGAAAACCAACACATACAAACAGATATTTAAATTTTAATTCAAATCACCCAATAATGGAAAAAAAGGGGGTCGTAAAAAGTCTATATGATCGAATGAAAATAATTTGTAATAATCAAAATTTCAACACAGAAAAAGAATTTTTGAGCAATGTTTTGATTAATAATAACTATCCTATTGATTTCATTCAAAAATGCTTTATAGAATTTGAACAACCAAATATCAGACAAAATCAAAATAGACCTATTGCGAACCTCTTTATTCCTTATATTCCTGGTTTATCAGACAAAATAAAACGAATAGGTAATAAATTTAACATTCGTACAATTTTTAAAACAGAAAACACCCTTAGATCTAAACTAACAAAAACAAAACCACTTAATGAAAATGAAACTACTAAAAATGTCATCTATAAAATACCATGTGAATGTAGTAAATTTTATATAGGTGAGACCTGTAGACCATTATCAAAACGTATAAAAGAACACCAAACTTATATTAGAAATGCACAATTCCACAAATCACATATTTGTCAACATGCATTTGATAACAATCACAGAATACAATGGAACGCTTCTAGTATTTTGGCAAAGGAGCCTTCTTCTAAAAAACGTAAAATTAAAGAAAGTGCTTTAATTTTATTAAATAAAGATAAATGTGTTGCTTCAACTTCTGTAAGTTTCAATAGTACATGGTTACCTTTGCTAAAAACTGAAGTTGATAAGGGACACTTAAAAATTAACTAATCCTTTCAACAAAAATCATTAAATTCTTCCAAAGCGAATAACACCAAATTATATATATATATAAAACTTCATAAACAAATTAATTTACCGAATAACACCTTATTATCAAACTAAATACCAGTTACCCAGAAATTAAATATGGCATTATAATTGTCATCTTGTCAAAGTCAGTTTAAAGCCTGACAATCTGCAAGAGCTTTTTACTGTTTTATTGTATTTGCTAACCATTTTCATTTTTAGTTTTTTGCTTTTCTTGAAAACGGTGTCCGAATAGACACCGAATCGACGAAACTAGGTACAAATTTCATTAGGGTCACTAAACTTGCACTTGTGCAGTTTACATCCTTGAGCCGGGGCCGAAGTGGCTCTATAACAATCCAAACAAAATTTCAATCATTTGTGGAGCAAAAGGCAATCAATTCCAGGGTAAGAATGAATCCTCCACAACAATATAGAACATATTTACATAAATATACATGTAAATCGTACTATTGAATTTAGATACTTTATACTGATTACGTTATTCATTATAATTTTTTAAATACAATAATCTTCTTATTTATAAATATCTTATCTTACATTCTAATCACTTCTCCATTAGTTTTTGTCTCTTTGATGGCATTTCTTCATCGTTAGATTCGACAAATCTCCCTGATTCTAGTGGATCTTCGAAATCTTCAAGACCATCGCCGTCGTCGTCTCCAATATTATTTCCGGTCTGCATTGGTTCTTCATCCACAATTTCATCTGAATCATCAACTTCTCGTAGGTTTTTTCTTCCACATTGGAGCATGTTTCAGAACCATGACAATTTGAGCATAAATTTGTGCATTTTAAACCATGTTTTCGGCAGCCACATTTTAAACTGTTACATCCAGTTTCACAGCCGCAGCAAATAGTTTTGAGCAATATTTCCGGAATTTGGGCATAATGCCCCGTTGATGTTGCTTCCAGCCCCAACCTATTGTTGTCAGTTCGTTACCTGAAGCTGATAATATGCCCTGTAACAAGGTTGTTCTGCTGCACCTTCTGTGGGTGGAAGATTTGCCAATATGAAAGAAGATTTAATTCTTGTCAATTGATATTTTTGAAATCTTAATTGATTCAGTGTTATATTATCATTTTTACATTTATAAATAGATTGATTAATTGTAATCCATTTTTTATATCTTCTTTGTTTGCATCTTTTTTATAAAAAATATTGGCCAAATTTGACAAAATTTTTATCGTCTAATAATGAGTTGACGATACTTTCTTTGCTTTTCCAGCAAATCCAGATGTTGTATCGCAACCAGAAAAACAATGCAGAAATGCAACGATATTTTTGAAGGATTCATATTTGAAACTATTAGACTTGAAAAATAGATCTTTTACATTTCCAGAACCTGCCTTGAGAAAATAAAATATCATGATTATTTGAATTTAATTGATTCAAAAGGACCAAAAGATCAATATCTTGACCCACAACAATTATAGATTTATATCTCTAGCAATTTCTATCGAGGTCTTAATTATGTCAGCATCAGCATCTTCTTCTGCTTGTTTACAGGAAAATACTTGTAACTGTAATTTTAGCAATTTTTTTGTTTATCAATGTAAGATGAAATCTTACGTTTTTCGAGTAATTAAAGTGTAAATTTTAATAAATAGCTCACATGATTCAAAAAAAAAAAATTTAATGATTCGAGTTTTTTTCGTTTATTTGCATTTTCTGAGAACATTTACCATAGTAATGTATATATATTTTTTATACCATCAGAAAGTAGAGATTTCAACGAACAAAAAGCCCACCGACTTTTAAAAAAGCAGATATTTTGACGTGAGGATTTTCGATTGAAAATTAGGGTGCTTTTTCGATATTAAGTCAAAATAAGGTGAAAAAGTAAATATTTTAAATAAAAAAAAATTATTGTGTGTTTGGGACATAAAAAGGTAAGTTTTCACCAAATTTCGTGAAAAAAATATTTTTTTTTTCAAGATATAAAAATTAAAAACCAGAAACTTGGGTTATTTGAATTTTTCACATAAATTTTTAGGTTATGTGAAAAAGGTGTAAAAACAAAAGTTGTAGATTTTTTTATTACCTACAACTTTGCCATTTAACTTTTTTTCATAGGACTTGTAGTTTTGCCGGAAATCGAGATAAACCGATTTTTATCCTTAAAAGCTCACCCCCTTCCCCTTCCCGACCTCAGATCGCCCGTAAATTATTTTTCCTTTCATTGTTGTTATATTCTCTACCTTTTCCAATGGGTTTCATCCTACTATAATTTTTTTTCACTTTTTACCATTTTCAAAATTATCGACCCTGGTCTAAAAATGCATGTGAAAAATGATTTTCTTTATCAATTCTGAAACTGGTTTTGTAGCGCAAATCAAATTGCAAACCGCGCACATCGCTAATATATGAAAGCTGTTTGTGTCGTTCTGGAGCTTACGGTTTAGAATAACAAAAACAATGCCCCACTTCTTCCTTACGAAGTTATGTTAAAAATATCTATATTAAACCATAACAATTTTCTTTACCAGTACGCTCTTTATAGGTCCTTTATTCATTTGATACAAATACTTCCAAATAACTATTGTTAGTTATCTTTTGGCCATTTTGTCTTATTTTCGTGAGATATTTAGGTATTTATGATTTATTTTCTGTGCCTATTGGTTTGAAGATATTAGAATAGTGAATGAGCGAAAAAAATGTCTAATGGTTCGTTTGGGTTGGTTAAATTTAAATTAAAATTAAAGGTGTTGCTTTCAATAGTACTTAATTCATCATTTATGTTGCCAATTTAGTTGGTGTTTATTAATGGTGATTCTAGCAACTAAAGTTGTTCTAATTAGTTTTCTTTTAAAAACCTGGAAAGCTTAAGAATGTAATACTCATTTTTTAGTGTGAAACAACAGTTACAAGACAAATAAGTAGAAGACATGTTTAATCGTCTATATTTCCCCATATTAACATACAGTTTTTTAATTATTAAGTAGCTGCCATTAGATTATTTTCTTTGCTATCATTTAGTTTTCGTTTTTTAAAACGGGTAAGGTTTATTAAGTTATTTAGCATCTGAAACAGATTGTTTACATATGTTTAAAAGTTAGTTTTTCAGGGTATAAACTGTTGTTTTGTCCATTATTTTTGTACCATCCGATATCACTAGTATGTTTTCGGAACAAAGTTATATTTGTACGTACATGTTGGGTAATAGAAGTCCATTTGAATTTCTCGTTAGTTTTTGATATAATACAAAAAAGTGTCAATCAAAATTAACAATTGGCGATTCCATGTGTGCGTTCACAGTGCCTTGCCGATATACCCCCCGGTTACGGAGCAATTGCCTGCCGCGTGGTGGGACTCTGAGTTCGACAAGTCATTGCTCATTGGAACTTGGAAACATGGATATGAAAATTATACTGCGATGCGACAAGATCCTACTCTTTGTTTCCTATCTCGGTGTGGGCCACCTTCCGATCGTGAGATCCAGATGCAAGCTTCCACTAACATGCAACCATCTACACCAAGCCAAGTACCCCCGTAAGTAGACTTGCTAAAGCTCATGGTAGAATTAGTTATTTACCTTTGTATGCCTGTTCTTTAAATCGCTGGGATACCTAATAATTTAAGTTAATAGTCCTTTTGTATTTAATAGTATTAAAACCATCTTTAAGTGCTGTAAGTATAAAATGGGTCATAGTACGGACAGATCCGCAAGTGCATTTAAAGTTGAGTTGACAGAAAGGTGCACGAAAAGGGGGTACATTCTGCCCTTACCTCCGGATGGGAGACGAATTAATTTCTGAACCTGCCGTAGTATTTTTAATTTAAATGGTCTATTTGTATGTCTTATTGAAGTAAATTGTTGCGTTTTAGACAATAATGTTATATCCAAAATGTATGCTTTCAATGTTGTTGGACGACGTATTAAAAGATGAAATGATAAAATCTTTCAATGTATGAAGCACAACATACTGTTAAGCAGTGAGGAATATCTGTATAAATCTATGTTAGTTTGAAGGTGGTAGGTAACGTACATTTTAGACTTCCATTACCTGTATTTTTTAATCACAACATTTCCATTGACTTGCATACTTGTATTTTCAATCGCTATCAAGTGAATAGTGACAATACGTTCTAGACTACGAACTTATATAATAATACGGTGAACCGTGAGAAGCATTCGGCCTTTAAGAGATGCTGATCTGGTTAGTTTAAGATTTTTTTTTTGTATTTACAAGGGGTTTTCAAACCCTGTGAATTTCTACTGATGGGTTTGCGAAACACTTCGTCATTCTGCTCCATATATGCTACTTCATTTGCTTTATACGAATATATTTTAGAATGCGTCTCACTATTTCTATTGGACTGTTAGATCGAGCCATATTTTTACTCGTGTCTTAGCTAGGACCGAGACTAGATGTCTAACTCGTTGCCATTAAAAAAAAACGTTTAGTTGGGCCCACATTTAGCCCTTATTATATTTGACATCATTTTGTGCCTAAATTATGAACATAATGTTCAAATTAAATATTCTGTTTTGTACTTTGTGCCGTTCGTCAGTTTATCTTGGAAATAAGCGAATGTTTTCAAACACTTCATAGTTGGATATTAAATAATTAACAGATCATGGCTAATAACATTCAGCATGCTCCTTACCTCTATTTTCAACTGTGCAGATTTCAAAACTTCTTTTTTACTAATTTTACAACTAACTAATATAATTCTCACAAATCTTACATTGTTTATTTATTTATTTTATTTGTATATTTACAGTATAGGTACAGAGTAGAGTAGAAGACTAAACCAATCAAACCAACAGTAAAAAAAATCAATTTTACTTAACACTTAAATTTACATCTATTGCAGTGTTTCATTAAATATCTAAGCTTACGTTCCACATAGTCTAGTCAAGTCAAGTCAAAATAAGCTTTATTGTCAGAAGACATAATATCTTGTCGACAAAGCGTAAGCACAACAGTAGTGATAAACAATAATAATAAAAAGTAACAAATACAAAAGACCGAAAAAGTCTTGAGAAAGCTCACGAGCTACAAATTAAAACTTAAACTACAAAATAAGATATAAAATACAACCACTAAAAACTATCACAGTAAAATTCATTTATATTATAATAGGCTCTATCAACCAGGAGTCCCCTAACCTTTCTTCTAAATAGCTTTAGAGAATCCAACTGTCTTAAACTTAGTGGTAAATGATTATATATTTTAATACTCTCATAAATTATTGATTTCTTTACTAAAGCTGAGCGAGGAACTGGCAGCATTAAGTCCGAAATGTTTCGGGTGGCGTGGAAGACATTACGAGACAACAGTCTGTGTCTGTTCCTATGGATAAGTGTAACCGTTTCCAGAATAAATAAACTGTATAAAGTTAAATTTTTTTCTTTAATAAACAATGGCATACAATGAGCCCCAAATATATCTAATAGCCCGCTTCTGTAAAATGAAAAGAGTGTTCACTAAGTTATGACCACACATCCCCCAAAAACAGACGCCATACCTCAACCTTGACTCAATAAGTGCGAAATACACTGATCTGGATAAAGAATGCCCCAGTTCCACCGACATCATCCTATTGATTTGTATAGGAGTGGATAAGCAATAGCCGCCTGTCGCACTATTCAAAAGTGGCAACCTATGGGCGAAAACACAGGTTTCTGCGCATGACAAAATCGACGCAAAATGGAAAAACGTAAACAAAGAAGATACCGTTTCGTCATGCGCACTAAAACACTTGCCGTCTCAGCAGGCGTCGGTCAGGACCGAACTTGGCTTTTGTCTTTGACGTGTTTTCGTTTTGACGGCGCGACGTTTTGAATTAATAATTCGAGTTCTTTACTTTTTTTGACTTTCTTTGGACCTAGTGTCTGTAGTTGCTTAATTCGTTTTAGTTTAGTTGTTCACGTTTGTGGTTTGTGCTTACCCTATTTTGTTTTTCGTTTAAATTGAACAATACGCACATAAAGAATGGGCGATGTTACCAAAATAGAATCCCGAAAGTGTATGGTTGTGTTTTGTAGCAGTAGAGGTAAAATACCCGTGATTTCCTATTTCAAGTAAGTCTAATTATTATAAGTATTACTTATTTATACCTTATTGTTTGTTTCACTATGCTAACTGGGGCCCATTTCACAATCGGCAAGACTTCTCTACCGAATATTTGGTGAAATAATCACTTTCGGAGTCCGGACCTGTCTATTGACCTTCACGGTGCAACAGCTAGCGCCTACTAATTTTCTAATGCGCAAGTCCAAATTGAAATCTCTTTGTTTACATTTGCGGTCGTAAATTTGCCATGTTTGGTCTATTTATTGCTTATCCACTCCTATACAAATCAATGCATCATCCTCGCTGCAAAACACCCAGATGAAATCTTCCTCGAAAGGACCGCAATATGAGACCTAAAACTTAATTGAGAGTCAATAATTACTCCAAGAAACTTAGCCTCAGGCCGACACTCGATTGACATATTGTGGAGGTTAGAAAATACCAGATCACACCTGAAGGACAGAACACTTGTCTTAGTCAAGTTGAGTAAGAGCAGGTTGGAGTCACACCAAGACCTGAGCATTTGAAGATCCACCTGAATAGCTCGCTTTAGACTGAAAAGGTCAGCACAGTGCTATAGAATTGTGGTGTCGTCAGCGAATAAAGTAAATTTACCAGCAACCTTTAGCGAGGCAAGGTCATTTATAAAGATAAGGAACAAAACAGGTCCCAAAACTGATCCTTGAGGAACCCCACAATAGTTCTCCAGAATTTCAGACTGAGTTGATCCAACACAAACCCCCTGCCGCCGTCCGGACAAATAGGATTGAAACCATGAAAGCGTTATTCCTCGAAATCGATAGTGATGAAGCTTCCGCAGCAGAATCTGGCGATCAACGCAATCAAATGCCTTTGATAAGTCACAGAAAGCTGCCGCAGTTACCCCACCACTATTTATGCCAGAATATAGTCCCTCCAAAAACTGAAAAATGGCATCATTAGTACTATGGCTCTCCCGAAAACCAAGCTGATGAGAACTAGAACGTGGTTAAAGTCTAGAAAAGATATCATCCTTCCTTTAACAAGCTTTTCCACAATCTTAGATAAACCAGATAAAAGTGAGATTGGTCTATAATTAGAGGGCTTGTTCGAATCTCCACTCTTGTGTAGTGGTATGACTTTCGCCAGTTTAAGACATGAAGAGAAGACGCCAGCCTCCCATGACGTATTGATTGTCTGAGCCAAAACTTCCAATACTCCGCCAGGCAAGTTTTAAAATAATTTGATAGACAACTCATCAAACCCGAAGCTATTTTTGTTCTTTATCCGCAAAATTGTCTCTTTTAGCTCTTCTGCGTTTGTAGGAACAAAGTAAAAGGAGTTGCTAACTTTTGTTATTAGGTGGTAAAAAACTGAGTGGATCAGCAGGTTGGTGTATATTTCTGGTCAGTTTATCTGCTAGAGAACAGTAATATTTGTTAATTAAATTTGGACATAAGGTGCACTCATTCAAGTTTGGGGTAAAATGATTTTTTTAACGAATATCATTAATGATTCACCAACTTTTCCTTTGTTTGTTGGACGCCGCAGCGAAGCGATTGCGTTAATGCAAATCTTTGGCTAGTTTTCTGTATATTGATGTGTATTTATCATAGTAGGAATGGAAAAATAGATTACTTGTACATTTTCGAATATGGTGAAGAACTCGAAGGTTCCTCGAGGATAATCTCAGGCCTTTGGTAATCCATGGTTTTTTCTTTTTTATCCTTAACCTCCTAACAGGAAAAGTTTTATGAAAAATTTGCATTAGCTCACCGTGAAATTCCCCTATAGGATCGAGGGATGATAGAATACGGTCCCAAGAAGTATCAGTACACTTCCGAAAAAACTGATTATAGTTTGACGAGCTAAAAATTCTACCACGCTTATGCATTGGTGGCTTTTGTAGAGTTGTCATTTCAATGTTACATAAAATGGCCTGATGATCAGACAAGCCTGCATCAATAACTGAACAGTCAACCAGTTCAGAACAAACATTTGAACACAAATAATCTATCAAAGTAGACGAATACTGTGACACACGAATTGGACAATTAACGTGCATCTGTAGTTCAAAATATCTAAAAAGATTAGTCAATCTTACTGTTGCAATGGAGTCTGAATCATTAAAATTTATGTTTAGGTCACCGGCCAGCATGACAGATGAAGATATTGGCACTAGCGCCAATAGCGCCTTCAATTTATTAAAAAAGGCAGTAATATCAGAATTAGGTGATCTATAAATACAGATAATGTGAATATTTAGTGATTTTGAACACACAATTGTAAATTCAATAATCTTCTCCTCAAGCAGGTCATTAAGCTTAGTTAAAGATTGAAAATAGTTGTTAGCTAAAAATTCTTCGTTCACTAGAATCATGCAGCCACAGTGACCATAAATAGCTCTGCAAAAGGTCGACGCTACCACATAGCCAGGAATGAGGCTCAGCTCACCCTCCCTTAGCCAATGTTCAGTTATCAGTATAAAGTTTGGATATTTGCACTGATCAATAAAGATATACAATTCGACAGACTGGACTCTAAGTGATTGAATATTCAAGAGAAGAAAGGAAAGATTATTAGTATCAGCAGCTAAGTGCTTTGTAAAGGTTGATCTATATTTGAAAAATTTAGATTCAAATCTAGACCCGGATCCGACTCACGGACATCTGCATCTACAGTTATCACTTCAGTGTCCAAACCTCTCTCTGTAACATTCTCGGACTCAATCCCCACCTCCACACCTCTGCTTTGTATATTTTTAAAGTTAGAAGAATCCAAATTAAAGTAGTCATCCAAAAGATTAACAAAAACTAGATTTTTAGAGATCGGTCCTCGAAATATCAACTGAGAGTGCATTTCACAAATAACACTCTTTTTGAGTGGAGTAAAGTGAGAGTTAATATCTAAAAAGCTAAAATTACCTGGTATATACAAATTTAATTTGTTTAGAAAATTGTATATTTTTGTATTAAATTTATAGATTAATTCATTTACTTTAGAGATATTAGAGTTCATATTGTAGGGGACAGCTAGCACTACAACATTTGTGTGTCCCAGTTGTTCTAAAAAGCTATTTATTTCTCTAAAAAGAGGAATTTTGTTTTTGTTTGTCATTAAAACCGGCTGTAATAATCACAAACTCTTTGGTGAGCTCAATAATACTTTCAATAACATTAAGAAACATAGCAATAGCATAAGGTTTAAATATTGATTGGATACAAGCATCTTTCAAAAGACTATTCAACAAATGGTTCAAATTATAACCTTTTTGGTCACTTAAAATAAGTATTTTCCGCTTACATTCCAAATGATTATAGTCATTAAAATGAGAAGAGCCACTAAGATTATCGCCAATATCACCTGGGCAAGGTAGGTCTTCTTGCATTATAGGCGCTGAGGTAGTACCCATTGTGATACACTTTGGAAATTTGGTTTAGGAACTGGTTCACCAAGAAATTGGTTCACTATTCTAAGACGTTTGATCTCCTCACAGCCTGCATGGTTATCCGCCTCCAGTGCTCTAATAGAGTCGATCATACTTCGATTCAAAGATTTAAGATCTTGCAGCTCCCTCTGAAGCCGGTCAACCTGGTCCAAATGAATATTAATACTACTTTTTAAAGTTGAAGTCTCCGAAGTGAGCTACTGAATCTCTTGTCTCAAGTTAAGAATTTCACTGCTCTTTTCATTCAGGGTCTCCACCATTTTCGCCTCCTGTTCGAGGACTATGTCCTCAAAGTCTTGTGTTTTACGTCTCTGTTTGTTTAAATATAATTGGCTGCTAGATACTTCCTCAGAAAGCCTATCAACCTCAGTATGAAGCCAAGCAATAAGTTCTTCTTTTTCTTCTATGAGGGCGTTAAAATCCAATTCCCTTTAGCCAATTGTTTTTTGAGGAAATGTTTTAAATGCGTAAGATTATTAATCTTAGTTAGAGCCTCTTTCAACTTTTGGTTGCTATAAGAATTTGCCTCATGAAGGCATATCTCAGAGCAGTAAACTCTGTTATCGCTGATTTTCGTGTACTTTTTAAAGTATCTCTCCAGGCAACTTGAGTGAAACATCCCAAAGCAAAACGCACAACAGAAGTAACCATGAGTCTTTGTCGCACAACATCTAAAATTAAACTTTTTTACAGAGTCAGTCATGATTAAAATAGGGCAGGAATTGAGGATTTAGGAACGCAGCTGCACCGCCAGAATGTAAACAAAGGAAATGGCGCGAGCAAACTCTAGTGTAAAAAGTCGGTTAACTACCAAGAAACATACGTTTCTGTAGATAAAATGGACGCACAGTAAATAAGACGCACTAAAAAAGTTATACACACAGATTTTTAAAATTAATTTGCACAAAAAAAAACACCAAAAATACGTAAATGTTGGGGGAGCTCTTATCGGTATGTACGTATTTGATTGTATAATTTACACATCACAACAGGTAAACTTCTATACTGGTTAGTACGAGTATTATCAATACAAAAGATTTCCATGATCTATAATGCTGAAGCATAAAGGTTAGTTTGCAGGAAGGAGCATTGATCATGTTATTTAATACTGTGTATAAAAAAGGTGGCAGAAACCTTTTCCCTACTTTCAGATGTTCGGATATTATGGGCTTTTATGATCCCTAATTTTGGTAAATACATTTGGTATACATAATCCTTATCGGGTATATAAGATTTATTTTGAACTTTTTCAATGCTATATTTATGATTATCCTAACATGGACTCTATATTATAGAACAATATTCTAATAAGCATTCAGTCACTCAGTCTGGAAGCTTTTTTTCAATAAATTATTCAGTCTGGAAGCTTTTTTTCAATAAATTAAAGTCACGAATCAAATCGTTTAGTTCACGTTCAATGCACGAAAATGGTGATCATTGAGATGTTTTTTGATTCAGTCCATGTCATTGGCAGTCCAAAGTCAAGTTCTTTCCTGTCTCATTGCGTCTGGTACCGAAATGATTACACACAGGCTTCCAAAGTTTTATGCGGCATCGAATTTTTCTCTTGGTTACCATGTTGGATTGAAAAATGACTATAAAATAAATTCCACTATCATATGCAATTTCTACCTTACACTGTGGTTACAATGTGCTCAAAATATTTCGAAATATGTGAAAAAAATAATTAACGTATTGCTACTTAAAAAGAAAAGTAAATGAGTTTATGCAAAATATATATTTTTTACATATTTATTGTTTTTTTCATAATTATGTAACTTCGAAGGTCGAGGAACGTGAAAGACGGGCAGATTCTAGTGGGGTTGTTTATGTTTTCAAGTCTGATTATATTTTTTTTTATATAAATTGGTTTAGTTTTTGTAGACACCCCATACTTTTAACAAGCTTATAAAAAGAGGTTCTTTTAGATTATGACAGAATGTATTAAAAAAGACTTAAGTTTTTATGTGGATACATATAAGTTGGGTGGATCAATAGTAAGCCGTTGAACGCAATAAACACATCTCTATTACTTTTTTTTTGCGGGGATTAGGAAATCTTCAAAAGACTCTCTGGACCTTGGTGTTCTAGCGTCCAGAGGAGTGACGGATTTGCGACGCCGTCGGGCTGCCTTAGGTAAAGGAGGTCGTCATAAAAGATGTTCCACAGAGTGGGTCCCAAGATCGAGCCCTGCGGAAGCCCATATGGCATGTCCAACTGTTTTCTTTCTGCCTCTGCTTCGAAGATGATGGTTCTGTCTGCAAAGTAACTATGTATATGGTTTACTAGATATGGCGCAGCTCCTCTTCTCCTTATTTCATCGACTGTCTCCTTCCAAGGTGCCGAATTGAAGGCGTTCTTAACGTCTAAAGTTACTATCGCAGCGATTCTTCTATGTCTATGACTCTTCTTATAGATTTCCCTTTTCACGAGTTCCAGTGCCTTTTGTATTGCCTTTGTGGTAGATTTTTTCCGTCTAAAACCGAATTGTCTGTCGCAAAGCGTGTCGTCGAGGTTCAGATCTTACGTTAGTTTAGATAGAATTATATGCTCCATCAGTTTTCCTGCTGTATTTAAGAGGGAGATAGGCCTAAATTTCGGTTTCCATTGGTATCCCTTTTAGGTTTCTCTATGAGCACTAGCTTTGCCCTTTTCCAAGTTGTTGGGAATTCGCCGCTTTTTATAATATTATTGAAAACATTAAGAAATAGTTCCGGGCTTTTTGGTACCACTAGTTTTAGCACATCAGCAGGTATGCAGTCCAGTCCTGGGGCTTTAGTCTTCGGCTTGCGCTCATAATCTCTTCTCTTGAGAGATCGGGGATATCCTCTTCGATGGTATTTACCTTTTCCCATACTAAAAGTGGTCTGTTCGGAAATAGCGTGTTTGCGACTTCTACGGTGTTCTTCTAGTTGCGATTCTGTATCCGTCGCCCCAACAGTTTTGGTCTATTTCGTCGCAGAGTTCGTCAACAGTTTCTTTTTGCCTTCTTTATTGCCAGCCTTAAATGTTCCCTGTTCTTTACATATTGTTCCCTATGAGACTCGTTTCTTGTAGTGGGTCTGCGATTGTTCCTAGTCAGTTTCCTATTGAATTCGAGGCAGAACTTCCTTAGGTTAGCTTTTTCTCCCACCACCAGTAGACGGGCTTCCTGGTGTTTTCTATTTTTCGGGGCATTGATGACTTACACAACTCCTTCAGGGCATATTCTAGATGCTCCGCCGTTGCTGGTGCCCCTCTGCTTTTTTTACTATTGTTAAAGAAATGACACGTAAACAATGCTCAGTGCGGGATATCCTCGTGGTCAGACGAAAGATACGCTACTATTGGTCAGCTGAGCGCAAACCTTTCGCCATATGCCGGTAGTGTTGACATGTTCCTAGCGTGTATTTTTTACGCACCACTCTTCTTTAACTTGAATAGACTTTAGGTTCCTGCATGATTTTATTCACGCTTGCGAGATTTTATTCACAGTGATAAGTCTTGCTCTTTCCTGCATTCATAACAACTTGATCTAACACGATGTTTGATATATCTCTAGTTTTTTTCTTCTTTGCTTTTAATTACTTTGATGCTTCATAGATATTTATTGTTGTTTATCAATTAATACTGTTACATTGCATTTATCAGATTTAGTAACTAAAATATTTGGATGTTCTTTAAAAAAAAAATTGTTTTATAAAAGAGATTATTGATTAATGGTCTACCTATTTATTAGAGTGTAAATAATTAGTAATGATATTTGTAAGTTTAGCTCTAAATAAATTCTCTAGCCAATGATCTACTTGAAGATAAAATTTTTTATTCTTTAGTTAACACGGACCCAACAAAAGCAATAGAAATTAATTCTAATAATCTAGTTACAACTATATTTAAGGCAAATATGATTGACGAAATTACATCAAAAAAACTAAAGAATTACAGTTCAATATGTCAAAAATTTTATGGATTACCTAAAATTCATAAACTTACTCTAGCTTTAAGACCAATTGCTTCTTCTATAGACGCACCTAATAAAAAATTAACAGATTTCATATCCATTATTTTGACTTCATACAATAAATCTAATAGCTATTATATTAAAAATTCTTTTCAATTTTCAAAATTGATTAATAACAAATTAATACCTGAAAATCATACATTAATCAGTCTAGACGTTAAATCACTCTTTACCAACATACCAATCAATTTAGTAATCAATAGTATCAATAAACATTGGATCAGTATATCTGTAAATTGTAATATATCAAATGATATGTTTATTAAAATAATAAACTTTATCTTCAATTCTAATAATTTTTGTTTTAACAATAAATTTTATTAACAAGTTTTTGGAACCCCAATGGATAGTTCTATTTCTCCAATCATTGCCCAGTATGTAATGGATGATTTATTAGATCAATGTTTAGAAAATTTAATATTAATATATAATATTTTAATTTAAATATTATTAAAAAATTTGTTGATGATATTATTTGTTGTATTCCTAGTGACAAAATAAATGAAATTCTTTTAATTTTTAATAATTACCGCCCAAAATTACAATTCACGATTGAAAAAGAAGTAAACAATCAAATACCTTTTTTAGATATAATGATAATTATTAAACAAAACAATAATATTATAATTACCGGTTGGTATTTAAAACCTGTCCACTCTAAAATATATTTAAATTATTTTTCTTATCATAGTAATAAAATGAAAATTAATTTAGTTTTAGATTTAAAAAATAGAATAATAAACCTAGTGCATCCTACTTTAATAAGTAAAAATTTACACAAACTTAAAGACACCCTTGTAGATAATGGTTATCCATTAAATTTTCTAAAAAAATTGCTTTTTAACATTATAATTAATAACATCAACAATAACATTCATGATAACATAGATAATGATATTTCAAATGTTTATTATGCCTCTTTTCAATATATCAAAGAACTTACTGCGAAAATAATTAAAATTTTTAGAAATGAACCTGTAAAATTAGCGTTAAAAATGTTAAATCGATTGGTAATTTATATTCAAAATTAAAAGATAAAACTATTGCTTTAAATTACTCAAATTTAGTATATTCAATTCCATGTAATAATTGTGATAAAAAGTATATTG
>MU191710.1:20744-33843 GCA_016904865.1 Pissodes strobi
AAAAATAGTAAAATTATTTTTTACGAGAATATGGCCATGAACTATTACTGAAACAAGTTGCTTAGTGTATTTTATTTATAAGCATAAATTCCAATAGGTGTTTTTCCATCAAAGTACCTATAGTATCATGTAGTATGATTATAAATTGTTGATGTTCTCTATTAAAATTTTTTTTTAATTGGTTAAAAGTTGAAAATATTTTATCTTTGCAGTAAGCAACTTGTTTAAGTAATAGTTCATGGTCATATTCTCGTAAGAAATAATTTTACTATTTTTTTTATTTTTAATACGCTCCAATTTTCCACTTAATACAAAAAATAAAATAAAATATTTTTATAGAATATAAAAATTTCAAAAGTACCTACCTTAAATTATTTAAAATTACGCCAAAGCAAAATATATAATTAAAAAAATAATAATAAAAATTTAAAAAAAAACAAAAAAAAATAAAAAAAAACACATAGTCATATTAATAACGCCAATACCATCAGAAAAACGATGAAAAAAATTAAAGTTCGTATTTAAAAAAAGAAAGTTGATGATCCCTTGAAGACGAAACGTCGGATTTCAAACTGGATACCATCATTAGATAGAGCGAAAAAAGTGGCAATGCAAAAGTGCAATTCAATTTGAAATCTGTTTTTAAATAAGCCCAGGAAAAAAATAAAACGAATTTTCAAAATTTCGGTTTTTTCCGGATATCTCCGGAAATACTCTGAATTTTAAAACTTTCTAAACGGCATATTGTTAGGCACCTAAATGCGCTATTTTGCCTTAGTTTGACCGACACTGAATCACTTACGGTTTTCGAGTTCCTCAATAAATATGATTAACTTTTATCCTTTGAAATTAATTTATTTGAAAATCGCGTTGCGCATGCTTCGATCTTTTGTTGTTTTTTTTTTATTTGACAACGTATGTTGGGGATAAATACTAAATGTTTAGCCCGTGCAAGATCTCAAATTATGCAACTCTTAACTAAGATACGTGGTTACCTATGTTATGTTATTTTTCTGTTAGAACGTCGAAAAATGGATTATATTATTTCTTAAATTGTTTTATTTTAAAATTATATTAGTAGTTCTGTACTTATAAGGGGCGAACCATACATCGAAACGTAGCTGTTTACATGCCGCACAGTGGAACGATCTAATGTTTTTTAAGGAACATATTATAATAAGTATTAACAAATATTATCACCAATTTTTCAACAGCGTTTATTTAAAAATGCTTTAAAATGGCCGAGAATGTATATACGTTGTATTTCTTTCAATCGCATTATTCAGTAAAAGGATGTGTTGTGAAGAAGCATTTAATTCCGAATTATACACAAAATAGAAATATTAAAACTGAGATGTATTTATTCAAGTACATTAAATCGCAACAAAATTTTCTCGAAAATAATTCTTAATTTAAACTATTCGCTTCGCGCACATGTGCGTATACGGATTAATGGGCATTGTTTTGGCAATTATTATTTTTACAAATTTGGGCGGCGTTTCATGAAACCCCAGTTCGGTACCTTTAAATTTTCATCGAATTGTGGACCATTGTAATAAGATCTTAAATGATAGTGGAATAATATGGACAATGTCAGATAATAATAGGTAACCTCAATCATACAGGGGCCTGTAACTTTGGTTAATATTTAGATGCTTAGTAGATTAGTGAAAAATTTGTGAAATTGAAATATCTTGAAGTGAAAAGGGGAAGGCTTACTGGCATTAAATAATCATAAGTTTCGCGAAAAGTGGTGAAACTTTTTGGACCTGTACAGTCACTCAGTGTAATGCGAAGATCGGAAAAATTTAAAAAGACAAGTTGTATGTTTTGCAAGCATGCATAAAACTACGGGACTCTCACCAAAGATCATTGATTCGGTAATACATGAAAATAGAAAATTAAACTTTTCCTCAGTCATTACTGTTGGTCCTCATTTCACGTCTGCCTGTTAAACTTAGGTTTTGATTGATTGCTTAAATGTCATACAAGCAAAATGTACAAACTTGGCTAAATTGGCAACTCAAACACTATTTATCATTTATTTTGAATTTCAGTCCCCGCCATGTACCCCTAAACAGATGCTTAATGGTTGTTGATATTTTAGTAATTATTGAAATATCGTTTTCTAAATATTTATTGTTGTTACTTTTGGGAGTATTAAACTGAATAGCGCTAACGGCTTGTTTGTTACAATGTCCCAGATAAAACCACATCAGATGCACAAGGTCGGCAAATTCTTCGCCAGCCAACTTTAACCTTGACGTGGCGGTTATACGCTGCCTGCACCAAATAATCTGGGTATGATTATAGAATTGCTCTTCAAAATTAAAATAGTTGATCTGCACCAATTAAATGAAAACGTGTCTTGTTCGTGGACTGGTTCAGGAAAAATAACAATTTGCAATAGCTATTCACATTCTTTTTTCCCAACAAGCGGTCATGGAAATCTAGTGATATTATGGCTGTACTGACTCACAGAAATTTCCCTAATACGCTTTAATGTATGCCGCTTTAAGGTTATTTTTTGTCAAGCAAAGTGTTCGATGTGAATAATATCTTTTTTGAGGGATTTCTATGTACAGTTTTAATTTGTTTAAAGACTTTTTGGATTTATTTGAAGAGAATGGGAGCGTTTAAATTCGCCGTAAGGACAAGGACATTTCTGTGTCAGTGTCAAATTTTTTTTTTGACACTTTCGTAAGCAATTTTACCAACCTATTTTAGGGGCCGCGGCTACAGTGTGTCCAGAAAAGTATGCAACATACGGGAAACTTCTTTATTATTGGTTTCTCAGAAAATTTTATTCTTGATAAAAGTTGGTGCTTGACCTAAAACAATAAATGAGCATTTCAGATTTCAAGTATACTTTTAATGCGGGAGCAAATGTCATTTCCTGGAATCGCGTCAAGGATAAAGTACCTTAACTTATATAGATACAGCAAAATCTTATAAGGAAAAGTTCTTCCAAAATAAAAAAATAATCTAAATATGAAATTTGAGTTAAGTACATCAACTTTTAATTTCTCTTTTTTTTCTTTAAACGTTACCCTACTGGTGAATGTTTTGTTCTTTTATTATTAGTATACTTGCCAAGCAACTTCAAAATTTATTTAAGGTAGTGATTAGTTACTTAGTTGCATAATATTTCAGTTTTTCCAGAGATAAAGCCAGTTGAGGTATCAGTGTGTTGCAAACATATTTAAACATTTTTGGTCCAAAATAATTGTCCATAGTAATTACAAAATTCAATTGAAATGACTGACTCAATAATAATTATTTTCATATGTCAGAGTGAAGTAAAATTATTGCTATTTATTTGTTTTTATTCCAAATGCATGGCCTACTCTTCAAGACCAAATATTTTATATGGCTTTTTAGGATACTTGGGCATATTTTATTCATCGGGTGCAAAAGATAAATAAATTATTAGTTGTTTCACATGAAATAAAAAGAGTTAAGTCTATTCATGATTTTGATTGGAAAAAGTTTTGAACCAAAAGTGTTTAAATGTGTTTGCAACACACTGATACCTAAACTGGGTATTATCTCTGGAAAAACTGCAACATTATGCAACTATGTAACTAATTTCTATCTTAAATAAATTTTGAAGTTACTTGGCAAATATACTAATAACAAAAGAACAAAACATTCTCCAGTGGCGTAACGTTTAAGAAAAAATCGAGAAAAAAAATTAAAATTAAAGGTTGATGTACTTAACTCAAATTTCATATTTAAATTATCTTTTTAATTTTGATGAACTTTTCCTTATAAGATTTTGCTGTATCTTTATAAATTAA
This sequence comes from Pissodes strobi, assembly GCA_016904865.1. Taxonomy (NCBI): domain Eukaryota; kingdom Metazoa; phylum Arthropoda; class Insecta; order Coleoptera; family Curculionidae; genus Pissodes; species Pissodes strobi. The sequence goes on from MU191710.1 coordinate 24,545, forward strand.
AGTACTTTACTCTTGACGGGATTTCGGAATAATGACATTTGCTCCCGCACTAAGAGCAGTACGTAAAATTTGAAATACTCATTTATTGTTTTAGGGCAATCACCAACTTTTATGAAGAATAAAATTTTCTGAGAAACCAATAATAAAAAAGTTTCCCATATGTTGCATACTTTTTTGGATACACTGTAGACCTAAGATCGCCCGGGTGCTAGCAAGGTTTTTGCACCCCTTGGTATTCGAAAGTAGCCAAAGAAAAAATTTGGATGGTTCAGACTAGGGTTCGTATATGATTTTGTTTTTTACGAAAACAGAATTCACATAAAAAAAAACACATTTAGAATTAAAAAGATTATTCTAATTACTTATATAGCTACATTTTAGTATAGTACAGGATGTTTCAGTAATGGTGGGGTCATATCGGAAACTATTAATTTATTCCAGAAATTTTGAAAACGTTACTACTAAATAGAATCATAGTGGGTCTAAATTTTTATTCTTTTAATCTGCAATTTTGATACAAAGTACAATTTTTGATTATCTATATTTAAAACATATGTCAAAATCGTTAAAAAAATATGTGCCTCACCTTTATAAGCACACAACTGAAGTGAACCTTCTGAAAGATATTTGGAATTGAGTTTTCTTAACCTTTTTTTCTCAACTTTTGGCCTCGGTGTCGACACTTTTTTTTTACTTTTTTTTTTAACTTTATTTTTCGCCGAAAGCCGCGTTTCTAACTTTTTTTATGTTTTTTTTTTATTTTGTTTTGTAATACTTTTATTAACTTTCCGAACAATTTTTTCCTTTTTTTTTTAATATATTTTTTTTATTTGGTTTGCAACACGTTTTTTTTTTGGTTGAACCCAAAGATATTTTTTTCCCCCAATTAAAAAAATTGAACCTAGCCCCGGAGAGTCGCGTTACAAAGCCCGGCCCCTGTCGTGGGGTCGTTTGAGCGCCACCCGTTCTAGCCAGCTAAACGGAAAAAGCTCGGCAGGTGTTGTACCGAGTGGCTAGATTCGCTCATAAAATTAACCGGTTCTTAATTTCAAACTATCAAAAAAAAATAAAAGAGAATAATTATGGCACTATAATCAACTAACTTAACCTATCAAAAAAAAAAACACAATCTAAAAATTTAATGGACACTATATTTGCTACTAAATTCTTTTTTTTTGCAAACACAGCAACAATCTATCTGGAGAAAATGGTTATATTAAAAAAAGGTGGTTGAGTAGACAAAAGAATGTTAAATGACTTAAAGTAATTAATAAAATAAACTGAATACAATATGAAGATTGTACGTACGGAGACCAATTCAGTTGGAAAACCTCAGTTCTATATGCCTTATCACTAAATGCACTAAACTACTTATCAAAGGGATCACTTGGCGCAGACTAAGCTTCTTACAACTAGGTATGCGTGCGCTAATAGCTGCACTGATGGTGATAATATGCCGCAATGAGCGGACACAATGATTAGATCAAAAAAACTTGAGAAGTTAATAAAAGCACCAGATCAGATTAAAAATATGGTTAGCTTGATTCATATGATAAAAAGATAAAATTCAGAGCAGTTATATCTGCCGACTAATTAATGAAATGAAAAATTAATGAAAAGAATGAAGTTATCCAGCCCGCATTTATCTTTTAAAATGAGAAAACAAATCAAAGCAATTTGATTAACTGGTCCGATAAACCAGTGAATAAATGTAAATTAAATTAATTAAAATCAATGAGCTACCTCAATTCAATGTTCGATTTATATCAATAAAAGTAAGCGAAGATTAAACATAAGACACAATGAAACATAAAACATATACCCGAATCCCGTCGTCGAACTCTGTCGATGGCCTCTAGTGCGGGAACCACCAGTTAAGGCCTTTCGTCAGCCTTCCAGGGAAAAAAAAGGTTGTGGACCTGCTTCCGGCCTTTCACAGAAGAAGTTGCAGCAGAAGAAATTGGTTCAGCAGGAGAAATTCTGACCCAGCAGAAGAAATTGGTTCACCAGGTAAACTACTGGCCCAGCAAAAGAACCCTGAAATAATCCAGTACGCATTAAATGAAGCCCCCTTACTTTAATAAAAAAAATCATAGACCTCCTTACTTTAATAAAAAATCATAGACCCCCTCCCTCTTTGCATAAATACATCTTCTTTATAAAACAAATTTTCCCAGACAAAAAAAAAACCATGGACTTACAGTACAATAAAGCAAATAAAAGAGATATTAAGGTTCCGGCAACTTGAATATAAAAAGATAGATATGAATCACCCCTAAAAGAATATATAAACTTCCCCATATGATCAAAATTAAAGTTGCATTAAAATAAAAATTCGGATCAGGTAAAATGGAGTAGATAAGATAACACATGGGAAAAGCAAATGGCGTTATGTGCACAAAAAAATAAAAGGTAGATAAGCAGTCAATTTCGTTAATTTAGGCAAAAATGGTAGCGATATTTACCTCAGATTCGGACTTGAGGGTATATTAGAGGAGATTCGACGGTCTCGGTCTTATGGGACGAACGTGGAAGCCGCTATAAATAATGGAAATAAAAAATTTTAGCAAAATGGCGGTCAAGTGCTTCATAGGCCACAGAAAAAGGAATCCAGAGAAAATGCTTACCTAGTACAGCTTGTAGAGCCCGAATAATCGGTCGTGTCAAAACACAAACAGAAACGCACAGAAATCCCCTCAAAGGGTTGTATTATACCACAATACTTAAAACGTGCAGTTTCTCGCTATACTGGCAAACGTTCCCCAGGCGAACAAAACTAGAAAAGACCTCGGTCCGTCGTCCGTCAATTTGCCTTAAATTAATACGGCGACACAAGTAGTAATGGGCTGAAAACTTGACGAGTGTTTCGATACAAGGAATAATTCTAAGAAAATAAACGCCTTAATTCTCGCTTATTATCATGATAAATGACGGCGGAAGCCACGAATAGTGAGCTAAAATTACATTCTTCCAGAAAGGCTAGGAAATGCTCTAACAGAAATAATAAACCTTCAAAAATCTAAATCGAGAATGAAAAACGCGCGATACGTAGCCCATTCCTATTATTTGGCAAAAACCTTACAAAAAAACTGGTCAGCTGTACCGAACGAGAAACATATTTAAAGCAGAGGTCCAAAAACGATCTCCGGAACATCAACCTAGGGTTTTCAAAAGGTAATAGAATATTCAAACTGAAATTAAATTATGGTTCAATTAGTCAAATGCAACGTATTTGCAGGCTAACTGAATTCTTTAAAAATATAAATCGATTCGCTGGCGGTTTACGATAATATAATGCAAATCAAGCCAAGTTAACTTAATAATAAGGTACATACATCGCTTATCAACTAAAATAGATAATCACAATGGAATCTAAATGCTAATACGAATATATAGCTAATCTATGCTTAAAATATAGGTAATTTTACATTGAGAAAAGAGGCAATTTCAAGCGAATTATTAAATCCAGAATTAATAAACCGATGAGTGCAAAATACAGCATAGGCTTTTCCCTAAATGCGGCATATAAATGAAATTTTAAAATTGGCAAAATCGAACTGTTACAGGTTTTATAACACTTTTATTATATTTTCCGAACAATCTTTTACGTTTTTTTATTTTTATTTTTTTCTTTCCTTTTATAATACTTTTATTAACTTTCCGAAACATTTTTTACGTTTGTTTCAATTTTATCCCATTTTTTCAAAAATTTTTGATATTTTTTCATAAAGCATTTTTTTTTCACTTGCCAACCCCAACCTCGTAGCTCCTTCGCCTTTTTTGTCACCCAAAACCGCGTTTCTAACTTTTTTTCCATTAATTTTTTTCTTATTTCGTTTTATAATACTTTTCGAACAATTTCTTACGTTTTTTTTGTTCAATTTTTTCCATTTTCCATTTTTTTGAAAATTTATGGGTATCCGGGGAGATGAGGGGGTTGTAATCCCCACCCCACTGATGACCCCGTGCTACGGGGTCATCAGAGGGGGTTGTAATCCCCACCCCACTGATGACCCCGTGCTACGGGGTCATCACGTCGCATTTTCGATCCGAGGCTCCGTTACAGAGATATCGGCAAAAAACGGTTTTCCCCCAAAATCCCCCCGTAAGTTAGATGTCCGGGCCCCTCCATATGTTCAAAGGTAGTACCCCATGAGGTGCACCTACCATAATACCGTAGCTCTTCCCGTTCTCCTGAAATTAATTATTTTGGTTTTTTTTTCTCCCCCCCCCCCCCCCCCTCTTCTGGCCGAACGCGGAGGGGTACGTGGTCCAGTTTTCGCCCAGGACCCTCATTTTACTTCTTCTGCATGTCCGTTTCACTTTGATAAGCGTTTCATTTTTTCTAACTTTACCCTCGCAAAAGAAGTTTCAATTCAACAAGTATTCGGCGTCTTTTTGAATGGTAAATGAGGGAGAGGGGTTGGGTGCAACTTTGATTTAATCATATTGTCATTTTTGCTTTTTTTGTGGAAAACCTGACGTGCCAATCTAGAGGGTCAGGCGCGTCATCCTGTGGCACGCGTGACGCGGGTTGGCCACCGCTGGCCTAGGCCATCACCAGTGCTAACTTGTCAGTCTGGCACATTCGAGTTTCAATAATCCTTCGTAAGAATACGTCACGATATGAAAAGTCATTAATAGTCAATAATGTAGTGTTGTAATAACTGTCGAAAAACACTAAGTGTTCAATATACACAGTGCCTGGCCACAGTAAGGATCCAGATTCGAAACGAAAATGTTCATTTAATGTGCTAGAAACTATTTCAATAAATATATATTTTTTGGTTATCGGTGATGCATTTTCTTGTAGTTAAACGATTTCAACGACAAAATCAGTAAAATATTATTTAACCACGGCGTTATCGTAAAAAATATGGAAATTCGTATCTTAATTTCAAATAACTTTTTTCAATATCTCGTTACCTAACCTCACTTTTTACCTTTTCATGTGGAATTTTTCAAATTTGTCGCCATGACAGTAAGCAAATGGCATATTTTGAAATGCATATTTAGATTGTCAGACATCATGCAGAATTGATTGGTTAAAACAAAAGTTCCGATATCTTAATAATAAAATTTTTTCCATATGTGGCCAATATTCTGGCGGACACTGTATAACATTAGTTGAACTTAAAAAAGATTTAACTATAATATTGTATCTGCCAGTTTTCAAATTTAATTGAATTTCGTACTTATTCGATTTTACAATATGCAATAATTTTGGAAAGAAGGGCGCGGGAGTGTGCATTAAACAACAATTGAAGGGCTCTATGCAAAAAGTCCCTAAGTCACATTTTACTTGCTTTGAACTAATGGTGTCATCTAGTGTGAAATTTCCTGAACTATCTGTACAGCGGATTTGTTTTCGCATAAAATGTCCCTAAATACAATATTTGGCATTTGACCTTGTCACTAAATCTATTGAGTCATGCAAAAAGTGCCTATGTGTTTAAATCGTTGATATCTCGAAACTTTTAAAAATCCACTTAGGGACTTTTGCATGGAGCCCTTCAATTATACTTACCTTTCAGGATCGCGGGGTAATTTAAATAATGATTTTTTGCCACCGCTTCTAGTAGAACACTTCCTTGCCTTTAGGCACATAACCAGGCATTTTTAACAAACATAAAATAAAGATTAATTATTTTTCGAAACGCTCTCGGACTAAACAAGACTCGCGTTTAGAATCACATTAGAGAGTGCCCTAACTATTTCGTCGGATGGCTGGCCATCCCAAGGAGGCGGAGCTTTAAACGCAATCTTGTTTCATGCCTTAGGCGAGCGCTTTCGCATCTGGTGTGGGTTTATCTGGGACAATGTGATAAGCACAACTTCAGATGGAAATTCGTGCCATGATTAACATACTATGGAGTCCACAAATTCTGCGTTTTCATGCCGTGTTAAATATTTCTTAAACTGTTGATACCATTAAAACGAAATTTTGAGAATACTATTAGAGTATGCATATTATGACGTTGTTTTCATTTTGTTAGGTTAATATTTAAAATCTGATACATTTTCTGTTTTGCTGGGATTTTTGTTTAATTGATTTTTTTTTTAAAGATGGCCAAAAATGGTTTCCTACAACCTTGTTAAAAAAATCTATTTTTCTGCGCTCGTCCGAACTTTTACCTGAAACGCGCTAGTCTGGTATTGTTGCTATCACAAGTAACAGTCCGGGAACATTACTTTTTCGACCTACTGCTGTTTCGTCTCTGAAGAAATATCGATATTTTAATCCTTTTTCTCGATCGCAGCAAAAATCGTATCTTTACTAGGAAAAGCTCCTATTTTCGGCCTCGGTGCTTGCTGACCATCGGCCAAAAATGTGTTACCTGGGAATACACTATAGTCTATGGACAAATCGACTTGCGTGAGGAAGTCATGCCAACTTTGTGCCGATAAGCTAACTTTGTTAAGGGTAGCCCATAGATCACGTTTTGACCTGTTGTCATCCTAGTAAATTCGTTTTTTAAACAATATGGAGGATTCAAAATGGCGGAAAACCGTCTATTTTAATTTTTTTTTAACTTTTTTACTTTTTATCCGATTTCAATGAAAAAATTTTAGAATACTTCGTTTGTAATATATTTTATGAAAAAAAAAATAAAAAAAAATAAATTAATCAAAAAATTAAAAAAAAAAATGTTTTTTATTTTTTTTTTGATAATTATTGATTTAGCAAAAAAAAAGTTTAAATAAAAAAGATTGCCAATTTGATCCTTAGTTCAAATTAGGTTCAAACAGTACATTCGGTTAAGTAGTTTTTGAGTTATGTTAAAATAACTGGTCAAAAATAGGAGTGCTAGGCTATATTTGGGATTCATGATATTATCCAAAACTACAAAAACTCTTAGCAAATAATCTAAATTTGTTGAATAGGCCTAGCATATCAAGTTTAAACCTCTTTTTATTCTAGAATATGCGTTTTTAAACAAATATGGGGATTTCAAAATGGCGGAAAAGTGCATTTTTTAAGTATTTATAACTTTTTTATTTTTTATCCGATTTTGATAAAACAAAGTTTGAGATACTTGGTTTGTAATAGGTATATTTATGTTAAAAAATACTTAAAAATTGAACTGACTTCTTGGGTTAAATAGGGTTTCAGTACGTGAATCCCGAAATCTCGTGCGAAAATCTCGCGACAAGCTTTTATATTATATAAAATTGTGTAATGTAACAAAATAACGGGTTTGATTGACTTGAAAGTTTATTTTATTCTTTCTAGTGCATTTGAATTGAAGCTGGTTCTTAAAAATATTTTTTTATATTAATATATTTTTTACTTTTTAGTCTACCCCTTTCAGGAATGATTTTTTTAAACAAATTATATTTCCTTTTGCTTAGCTACCTAACACTGAAAACCGCATGTCTCTAGATATCTCCGTTCTCGAGATACAAAAAACTACCCCTTTAACCCCTTGGGATGATTTTTTTTGCAATTTTTTTTCGCTTACCCGTGGCTATCTAACACTGAAAACCACATATCTCTAGAAATCACCGTTTTCAAAATATGGAAAACTACCCCTTTCACCCCCTCAACCACTGTTTTTTTTTTCAACAAATTATTTTTGCTTTTGCTTACCTATCTAACACTGAAAAACCGTATGTCTCTAGATATCACCGTTCTCGAGATACAAAAAACTATCCTTTTAACCCTTCCTAGGGGAATCGGGTCATCCCTACCAGAAAAATGCATTGTCATCGGAACTGAATCAGCATGCCAAATTTCAATTCCCTGTGATAAAGGGAAGTGGTTCTAATTCAGCATACAAGATTTGACCACACACAGACACACGAACACTGCAAGTTAAAAAATACTCTTATTTCCTTTTATGCGACAATGCTTGGCAACACCGATGCGCAAGGGAAATGTTTTAGGGAGAATTGCGGATTCTATTTAAATGTAAATAATTGAGTTGTGTAATATAAAGTACCTACCTACTGGCGCTTAAATCCAATTTTTTAACTTTTCTTACCTTTGTATATTTCTTAAAGAGTGTTCTGAAGCAGTGCTTATTTTATCTTTATCTTTCTTTCGACATATTACACAGAAACAACTTAATTTCTTCAGACATGGTTCTTTTCCGAGTTTTATAAAAGACTAACAGAAAATCACCTGATTATGCATAACTAGCTTGCAATTCGCAGCGCGGGCCGGCAAACTAAGATAACCTATGTGGTAAAAAATACCTTAGCGCGTCGGTCTTTTTGCAGACAACCAATTTGTTTTTTCATTGAAATAAATATAATTTACAAGTGCATATAAGACATATACATCATATCAAAGAAAAATGTTTACTCTACAAGTTTTATTTTAAACTTTTTATAAAATAATTAATCAACCTAATAATTATTAAAATGTTGCCTTAATATAGTTGCAAATAGCTTCTGAAAATAAATAACTGCTTAAAAAAAATAAAAATTAAGTTTTCTATTTTTTGTGACAAAATTAAGCAAAATTTTAAACTTTTTTATAGAAAATAATTTTATCGTGTGTTTTCACTAAATCGTTTGCTGTCATTTTTGACTGTCTATGGTAATTTTTAAGAAAGTTACAGCGTTTTTATTAGTGTCACGCAAAAAAAGTGGTGGGGACAATAACTTGAAAAAAACGCATTTACCAAAATGACAACAAGTCGAAACGTGATCTATAAGCTACTCTAACAAAGTTAGCTTATCGGCATAAAGTTGGCACGATTTTTACACGAACCCCCCTTTTTGCCCGATTTGTCCATAGACTACTATTTTTATCTCATAATTTACATCTCATTTTATTCCACATTTCATATTTTGTAATTCTTATCAAACTTAATATTTCTATAAAAATTTTAATGCATGAAAAGAAATATTTGAACATAAATAAGATCTAATTATCGTATTTAATATTTAAACCATAATAAAAAAATATATATATTCACATTCGAAATCAATAGATTTGCGGATACTTTTTAATATAACTTTTTCTAATTTAATGGGAAAGGATATTCTTGATCTTTTCGACAAGAATAAAAAAAATAAATTTAATATATTTCTTACCAAATATAATATGAGAATCTGTAACTCTTAATATCAGGAGGCATATGAAAATTCCGATCATTGTAAATTTTGGAGATGAAGTTAGATAACAACGTAACCTGCGCTAAATGCATATGTGATTGATATTTTAGAGTTGCATCATTCATTTCTGGAATTAGTATGTACTGTAAATTGTAAGTGAATCAGCCGTATCGGTTAATACTGTGCAGTTCTTTGAATCTTTAGCTTTTCAATAGTGAAGATATATATTTTTG
>JAEQML010056517.1:0-33843 GCA_016904865.1 Pissodes strobi
TCGGTATTGTGGATAAAGCTCAGTTTTGGTGCATGTTGCCGAAGGTTCCAAACCCCAACATAATCTTAGCTTTCTTTCATTTATGTCTCCAACTCCTAATAAGAATAAAAAGTAAAAAAATTAGAAGAGGGAAAATATCTTAATTTTAAAATTCTTGACAAAATGGCGAAGGAAAATTATATTATATCGGATTGTGTTCAAAATTCGCCAGGGGGAAATTCTGAGGTAGTTAAGATACCATATGATGGGAGGATTCAAGAAATAATGAATAATAACCTGTTTTGCTTCTTCTTCTCGAACTACTGCAGCAAACTGATCGAAAATTGAAGTGAGCCCCACGAAATTACGATTTTTGAGAAGCTATAAGTTTTGGAGTGTCCTAACTTGCAATAAAAGAAATCGTTGACATTTGCTCTAAAAGGCTAATTTGTCTTTATTAAACTGATGCTGATATTTTTTTCAGACATACCGTGACCTTAAGGATTTTCCCGATGTACACTAGTATACCTATATTCCTCAAATTTCGAAATAATATTATTTCATGCTTCTAGATATATTTTTATGTTAAAATTACGTTTATATTTTTAATATAATATGAAAACAATCTTAGCTTTGTTTTATTAATGGCTTGAACTCCTAATAAGAATAAAAAGTAAAAAAAAAATGAAATGAGGAGAAAAATCTTAATTTTTCAATTCTTGATGAAATGGCGAAGGATATTTATATTTTAAAGGATTGTGCTCAAAATTCGCCGAGGGAAAATTCTGAGGAAGTTAAGATATTGTATGATGGGAGGAATCGAGAAATAATGAACACCAAGCTGTTTTGCTTCTTCTTCTCGAACTAACGGAAGTAAATTTATCCAAAATTGAAGTGGGAGTCACGAAATTACGATTTTTGAGACGCTATCAGTTCTGGAGTTCCTAACTTGCAATAAAAAAAATCATTGACATTTGCTCTAAAAGACTAATTTGTCTTTATTAAACTGATGCTGACTTTTTTTTCAGACATACCGTGACATGAAGGATATTCCCGATGTACACTCATAGATACCTAATCAGTATTCCTCAAAATTCGAAATGATATTATTTCGTGCTTCTAGATTCTTATATATGTTTTTATTTTTGTACGTTACCTATAATTTAGACCTGTTTTGCAAATATATTTTTTTTGTGTTACTCATAAATATAGGTAGGCAACTAGTAAATTGTACTTTAGTTACGTACATACTTTCCGATATTTATTTGATTTTCGTGTACTTATATATTTTTTTATTTTTTGTACGTTACCTATAATTTTTAAAAATATATATATTTTCGTACTATTCTACTTATAAATGATTTTTAATTCAATACTCGAGACTCGAGACTGACGTGACGAGACTCTCGGTCGCGAACCTTGAAGTCTCGGTCTCGGTCTCGAGTTATAATTCCTAGTCTCGTCTCGGTATCTGTCTTGAATTTCGAGACGAGACGAGATCGAGACTAGTCTCGTCGAGACCGAAGCACTATACCTACAAACCATATGGATCACCGACATTTGAAATTCCGATGAAATTCGCATGTATATATCAGAAAGTTATATTTACATTGAAGGTACATTTACATCAAGCGATGCCACAAAACCGTGTGTTCCTTGTCTAATAATACCCTCGCTTCTCTGTTCGATGAAATTCAGAAATTCGCTATGAAATGGGTGGAGAACACGTGACTGTGGTTTGCAAGCCAGGAGTAACAACAACATTAAAAACAATGGCATCCTTTGGATCTACACAATTGAAAACACTGTATTCTTGCGGCTGGGAGCTATCGGCCAAAGAACCTTTTTTTTTCTGGAAAATTACTATTAAAATATTTGATGGGTTTTGCCGAAGCTACTTGCCATTCTCGTTATGTCATATAGTATGTAAAACACAGGTGAGGGTGAGGGCGAACTCTATCGCTTCTCGAACAGCTTTCCTCGTTTAAAATCGATACGATCCAGGCAGAAGCAAATCATAGTGCTAGTAGTTGCCGGGTTATGACATACTTTCACAGATGGCGCTTCCGTTATTATTTCGCTGGTTGTGTATGCCCGACTTGGTTGAAATGTGTTTCGCTTTGCAATTGCATGTTCTGGGTTCTGGCTTTCTGGCCAAGAAAAAAGTTGGAGCCTCCTATACGGTAATGACGGTAAGTTTGAAAAAATCACATAAATATAAGAAAAACCATCTTATAATATAAATTCTGTACAAAAATGCTGAATCTGGTACAATTTCAGTTCAAATATGATACAATTTTTAGTTTTTCGCTGGCAACGCTGTTACTTATGCGGTATTCGCGATTCACGGTATGCCAGTATGCTCGATCTTGATAAACGTTGTGTAACATCATAACATGTAATATGATACAAATGTTGTTAAAACATTACATAAAGGTTTACATGAATGCGTTGTTGCGTTGGAAATGTGAAATATAGTTCTAATACGCTTACTTCTTCTTTTATGTTACATTAATGATCTTATTAATGAGGTTACTACAGACAGTGTTTCTATCATTAACTATGTCGATGACACAAATATGCGTGCTGTGGCACCATCTGTGGAGGGTGTGCTGGGGTGGGAAGGCAGTGTCTTTCTGATGCTCAAAGCTGGCTTAACGAAAACAGGCCCATTTTAAATGCTGATAAACCAAATTTTGTTTTTTTTTCAGAACTAAACAATCATCTCTAATAGTCCCTGAGCAAGCACTTGTTCTTTCTTAGAACATTAACATAACATCAGACACAAAGTTCCTTCGAGTATATTTGGGCTGCTTTTTAGATTGGGGTAGGGAGGTTGACTATGGCGCTGGTACGTTTAATAGCTGCTGTTATTTGATACGAGTCTTTTGTTATTCAGAAAAGGGCCATAAGAAATATATTTGGTATGAGACGTTTTGAAACGTCCCGGGGGGTTTTTAGACATCATGATATACTTACCCTCGCTGGAATGCATGTTTATGAATGTGTTGTGTTTCTACATTTAAACAAACACCTTTTTACCAAATATTTGCCAATTCATGAACACAATACTAGATCATGTTACTACAACATTCCATCACACAGACTGACTTTATCTGAGCGATGCCCTGCACATGAATGTATGAAATATTATAACCGAATCCCTACTGATATTAGGCTTAAGCGAAGAGTGAGTGTGTTTAAGAGGAGGGCTGCCGTGCAAAGGCAAAAGAAGGTACTCACAAAAATCAAGTTTCGAGATAATTAAACTTTTAGGAAATTTTTGTGCCTTAAGTGCATTTTTAATAATTTCTTTCTAAAAACTTGTATATACCGGTTTTTGGACCTGATCTTTTTATCTAAATTAAAATCAAAGCATTCTGCCGTCGACTAATTAGTGTTTTATCGCTTAAATTATTTTGCCTTTGTAATTGTTTAAAGGTTAATTTTTGGAAAAAGTGGCAAAACAATGTATGGGCTGTCAAAGTAATGTATATTTGGGCGTTTCTCTGTAAACTGGTCAACTCGTTGTCTCAGGCCAATATTAAAGAACAAAGTATAGATTACTAAATATTTCGTAGTTAACTTTAAAAGGTAATGTCCCAATCTACCTGTGCTCAGCATACAGTATCCATTTAAATTAACTGTTTTGGATCAAAAACGTTATTATAATGCTCAAAAAACAGTCCCCTGGCGTGTCACCAAGCCATCATAGTCTCTTTAGATTAAATTATTTAAAACAGATGCTTTAGAAATCAATCAAATTATGTCATTATTTGAACAATGTAACATGATTGTTAACTAGACCAGCTTATATTTGATAAATTAATGTTTAAATAAAACTAAAAAAGTAAATTAAAGTTGGTCTCAGTGTTTTGTGAACAGTCTATATTTTAAATTACGCGCCGTGTAGTCTAGAGCATCAAAAACTTCGTTAAAGCGTGTAACGCAACGCAAACGACCTGAAGTTTGCAGAGTTGCCACCAAAAGTGCCCGAGACGGTGTTTTGATTAGTGCTACACGAGCGTTGCTCCGTGAAACTCGTGTTGTAAACTGAAAGACAACAGTCCTCTGGTAAGAATTATTTTTATTTCTATTTATGTATTTTATTCATATCGTAGAAAATTTCTTTTGATATAATAGATAAATATTCCCCGTGTACAACAATATAACATAACCTAATTGTAGTTTGTGCTACCATCCAATGAAATCAAATTAAACAGTCCCATGGCAACATTCAACATTCCCCTGTCCGATTACAGGACAGGGGACTGTTTGCGCCTCCGGGGGACTGTCTTTATATAGGATGTTTCAAAAAATATTCTCTAACGCTCGGCTGGAGATTCATAATCTCATTTTTATATTATTTTAGGATAAAGCAACTAAAAATACAAGTTTTTGTCTTTTGAATTGTTGTCGTATCCTGCTTAGATTTCGAATAAAAAAATAAAAACCACTGTCATTGTTTTAGCTATCTTTTGAGCATGGCGCTAAGAAAGGAAAAACTCTCTAGGGAAGAAATTTTACAAAGAAAAAGAGAAGCCGAGCGAAAGAGATATGCGCGTAACAAAAATGATCCGCAGAAAAGGGAAGAACTTAGAGAGAAAGAACGTCTTAAGTACCGTAAGAAAAAAGAAAATGGGACTAGGAAGCTTGTTAAGAATATGACTCCACGAGAACATCGAGAGGCAAAGAAGAAATGGAGAGAGCATTGCAACAAGAATCGCAATAAGAAAAAAGTACTAAGAAATGCAACAAACCTGTTTATGAGAGAGAATACGTCAGATTCGGAAGTATCTAACTCATCCCAACCACCAACACCTGAAGTTGCTGAAATACTCCGAAAAAAAAAATAATAGAGAGAAGATGCTAAGATATAAAATAAAGAAGAAAAAAGATGAAGAAATTAAAGCCCTGCAAAAGAAACTATTGAAGTACAAGAAACGACTATCGAGATTAAAGAAGAAGGAAAATACCAAGCCTAAAGAAACACCAAATACAAAATTACAGAAAATGGCAGACACTCCAAAATCTAGGAAAGATCTACTCAAGAAGGCACTATTTGGTGAGGTATTAAAAGAGCAATTAAAAGAGAAAAGAAAAAAGACTTTTATCCAAATTGGTATCAGGAGAGCTCGTTGATAAGTATAAGTTATGGGGAATGAAAGACACAGGGATGATAACTTATAGAAGAGTAATGAAGGCAAAAATATCTCACGATCTGGTAAGAAAAAACAAAGTTTCAGATGAATGTGCTAGGGCCGTTTTGAATTTCTACGAGGATGATTCCAACAGTAGACTAGGAGCGGGAAAGAAAGAATTTATTACTAGAAAACAAGTACGGAAACAAAAACGATACATGCTTGATTCGTTAGTTGGCTTATATAAGAAATTCCAACAGAATAGCAATTTCAAACTGAGTTATCAAAGCTATTGTAGGCTGCGACCTTTTTGGATTGTTGCGCCCAAAATTGGTGAACGTGATACTTGTTTGTGCATTAACCATGCAAATATAGACTTGAAATTATCAGCTTTATACAACGGAAGGATTTTAAATTATAATAGCCATCAAAAATTGCTTCAGGAACTGTGCTGTAACCGCTATAATGAGCAGTGTTTGACTAGAGAATGTCAGGAGTGTGTTAGTAAAAGTCCTTCTTACAAAGAATTCGATGACAGAAGACAAATCATTTATAAAAAATGGACAGCGGAAAAGCAAGATTTCATAGACCCAAAGTCCAAAAAGACTCGTCGAGTAACCAAATACATTAAGACGCTATTTAATGTGAAGCCTCGCGACCTCATTACAGAACTGCATGAAGATCTAGAGATATTTTTTCGACACGAGAGAAATATTGTGCACCAGTTCAGTGCAATAAAGAAACTGAAAAGAACGCTGACAGAAGAAGATGCTATAATTCATATGGACTTCTCCGAAAATTATTCCACTAAATACGGGCAAGAAATTCAGGCGTTTCATTTTGGTGGGTCGCGTACACAGATTAGCCTACACACGGTCGTAGTGTATTTGAAAGATACAGTTAAATCTTATTGCACAGTCTCATCTGCAACCAATTTTCAATGCTTTGCCACCTCAGATCAAAAAACCTGCATTTCTTGAGCGATGGACCAGTCACCCAATACAAAAACAAAACCATGTTCTATATTATGGCAACAAAATTACCAGACCGGCTTCCTCACCTACAAAAGTTTACCTGGAATTATACAGAGAGTGGCCATGGTAAAGGCGCACCGAACGGCGTTGGAGCTACTTGCAAAAGGACTGCAGATGCCGTGGTTGCTGTTGGAGGCGATATCGAAAACCTAGAGAAGTTTGTGGAAGCCATTGAACAGAGATGTCCTGCCATTACTTTAAGCATAGTTCAAGATGATGAGATCAAACAAATGACTGCTGAGATCGAACGAGAAGTAACCAAGGTGAAACATTTTGTTGGCACACTCAAAGTGCATCAAGTCACTGGAATATTCTATAATACTTTGGGTTTGAAATCAAGTTCCATTGAGAGAGTGATGAAACATCTAAGTTGCTTTTGTGACAATGATTGTAGCCTACACTTTAATATAGGAAGAATTATTTATGAACAAAAGTCGAAACTTATTGTAGAAAATGTGTTCACCGATTCAGAATCAGAGAATGAAGCAGGACCTAGCTCTACCACAGTAAAAGCTTTTAACAACGGTGATTACATCCTCGTGAAATTGCTTTCCAAACAATGGAATATAGATATGTGAGCGTAATTGACAAGATCGACGAAGAAGATGGTGAAATCCGTGTGACATTTCTCAAGTTTTACGATAAAAAAGGTCAAACGTTTAGATTTGATCCAGACGATGTGGCAGATGATGTTACATTGTACCAGGTAATACAGAAACTCCCAAATCCAAATATACTTTTGAAAGGGAATAGAGTATTCTACAAATTGATTTACCTGTAAGTTTTATAAATTAACCATACTCTTTTGACACTAGATTTTAGCTTTTTTGCCTTTTTGTGCCTTATTTAATCAAATTAATTTAAGTATAATAAGACTGGTTCTATAATGTAAGACTTAAGTACTTAAATGTTCCTTCCATGTATGTGATTTCATTTGATAGGGATATTATAGGATTTCAGACTCAGAGTTAGAATTTAAGTTAATATAAGTAGGAAGTTATAAAAAAAAACTGTTGATTTTTTTGTTACTTTATCGTTTAATTACTTTGTTCCTAAACTCCAAAGTTTCCGAAAATAAAAAAAATACTTGATTTTGCTACTAAAACGGGATTTTTTTTATTAAAATAGACAGTCCCTGACATCGGCAACAGTCCCCTGCATCGAATTTTCAGAAAATGTTCAAAAATTTCTAAAGTAATGGAAATATTTTTGGTTCATCTGATCTGCTGTTTCTTATTAACTAGTTATTTAACTATCACCTTAATAGGATTTGGTTAAAATAAAAACAAAAAAATGGCTAAGACAACTTTCTTAAACAAGTTGACCAGTTTACAGAGAAACGCCCATTTATACATTAAAATAGCAACTTTAGAATAAAAAATAAGAACAAATTATTTAATTTGTTTAAAAATTCTTTAATAAAATATTACTTTACTAAGCACTACAACACTAACGGTGGGAAAAAATACCCTATACAAATTAAAATAAGGGTAAATTCAAAACAACGTACTTTACAAGTTTTTAACTTAAATTAATTATAATCATATTTTGCAAGACCGAATCAAGACAGCGGCAAAGTAGTGTATATGAAACGAGTACATTACTTTGCCTATGAAATGACATATTATTTTCTAGACGTTTCCAATGGCTAAGTAAGGTATAAGTACATGCCTCACTTTGCCTCTGTTTAACTAAAAATAAAAAGAAGATTTTTTAAGGTAAGATCCCTTACATTATTTTGCCTTCGTAAAAATGTTGAAAATGAATGAAGTACATTCTTTTGGCTCTGCACGACCTCAAAATTTATGCGTGTACATTAATTTGACAAGCTGTTTTCTTCCTTATTTTTAATGATATCAAGATGATAAAAATATACAATTATGCAGAGAAAAAAAGGAAAATTCAAAAATAAAAAAAAACTAATTTTGGCATTTTTTGCGAGTACATCCTTTTACCTTTGCACGGCAGAGGGTATTAGAGTTCATAACAAAAGTTGAGCCTATACCGTTGCCGAATTTTTGCCGCATCAGGCTTGATCGGTGTTGACATTCTCTTTAGGAATTTTAATATGTACAGTGTAATGGTTGTTATTTTAACTGTGAGATGTAACAATTTTTAATCTGTTGTATTTAAGTGTTATAGTTTTTCCTTTTTAAAATTTAGTTAGGACATGTCTTTAGTATATGTTTTACATTTTCGTTTTTTACACTATTTGTTAAATACATGATGGCTTTTCCTGTATTTTCCTAAATAAATAAATTTGATTTGATTTGATTTGAAAATAGAGTTAGGTAGATTGTAAGTTTAGTTTTAATAATCTCCTAATAACCATAACATGTTTAGCAAAACACGCGCCGAGTGCATTCTAGTTCGGTATTGTGGATAAAAATTGTTGAAGTTAATCGACTCATTATGTCTTATAGTAAGTATATTAGTGATTCTCCCGAATTTATACATACTTTTCCTTTTTTTTACGTTTTTGGTATAACGGATTACATTTTTCTTGGTAGTTAGATCTCGTCACCCTTTATTGTCGAATTGCTTATGTAGTTTTTCTTAATCATCTAAATAAGGGCATTTATATTTAATTATTCGTTAAAATTACATTTTATTAGACACAATTTACTAAGTACCTATTCAGAGCCTCCATGTCACTAGGGGGAAAGTAAATACAATACTTAATGACAGTTAATGTTTTATTTTCGATAGTTGCGTAATTTTTGAGAAAAAACATGCTAATAGTTGCACTACAAAATTACCCAAACCCTAACTGATATAAAAAAGAAACTTTGACGTTAAATACGATCCTGAGGAACCCGTATAAAACTCGCGTTATTTATTACCTATACACGTACTTGCGAAACAAACCTGGTAAAGATCATGTCCTTGTCCTTCCCAGCTCCGCATTGTTTGTTATAAACAATCAAATTTATAAAAAATATCGTAAAAATAGTTGGTTCAAATTAAGTTACCAGCGACAAATTATTATTATCATTCAATTCACAACATGCTCGGATCGATTGTGTAGCTGCGTTCGAGGCAACGAATGCAGGAATTTGAAGTT
This sequence comes from Pissodes strobi, assembly GCA_016904865.1. Lineage (NCBI taxonomy): Eukaryota > Metazoa > Arthropoda > Insecta > Coleoptera > Curculionidae > Pissodes > Pissodes strobi. The sequence continues at coordinate 9,219 of JAEQML010056517.1, forward strand.
TTCTGTAAGTTTAACGTTCCATTCATTGCTTTCTGACGATCAATAAACGGCGCGACAGAAGCCGAAAGTGAATGTGTCAAGGAAGAAACGCGAGTTTCCGTACGGTTTTCGTGAAAAGTGGTGGGCATATAACTGTTCATGTCAAAAAGAAATATTATGAAACAACATTTAGTGGTTTTATAGTGCGGTTAATTAAAGAGAAAAGTGATAACTGACAATATAAAAATTATTTTTCGTGGATGACAATAAACTGGAATGCATTGCAATTTTCTTTCCCATTTATTTCTTTATGCTTATGCATTATTTTGATCACACACAATTTTTCGATCACACAAGCCGATCAAAATATTAATTAAAAATATGGTACATACGATATTATTTGATCATACATTTCAAACGCGTTAATCTTCTAAAACAACCACAATCTTTTTGCAGTAATTATTTGCAGTTAAAGAAAACACTGAATTAATTTGTACATGTATATGCAGATTTCAAAATGAAGTTAATACCCGTGATTTACCATGGATTTACTTCCATGGATCGAAGATTTTCTAGTGCCATGTTACCATGGATAGTATCGGAAATAAGGCGGAGGGATTTCAACGAAAAGGTAAGACTTGAAATTTCCTATTTAAAAAGACATATATTATACAACGAGTGTTTTAGGAGGCGAATAATTTTGAACAGGTTGAGAATATTTTTAATCTAAACTAGTCAACAAAAAGACCGGCAGAAGCAATTTTTAGTCCCATTTTCATATTGCTGTAACTTTTTTTTTAAATACATTTTTTGAATTCAATTAGCGGATTTTGAAAGCCCCTTTTTCCACGTTAAGCTGCAAGAAGTGATTTTTTCGTAGTCTTGATATTGTCATGATATACGGGCAGTGGCGGCATGTGACAAACGTTAAAGGGACGGTTTACATATCCGGACATATTTCAGTATTACTCTCTCCTCTGACCACAGGTATAACAAATTGTGAAATTATTGACAAATAATAATTATATGTGTAAATACATAAAGGATTTTTCAGCATGTGATGGTTTATTACATGGCTATAAAAAACCATAACCATTTGCTTTTTAGCAAATGGGCGGTAAAGCCTGATTCACATTATCAGACATAGAAAGACACGACAAAGATGCTGCAAACTATTCTTCGTTGTTAATAAATGATGATATACACGTAAAGACAACAGCATACTTTCCTTGAAATAATGTTTTGTCTGGTATGTGTCTCTCTATGATGTATGTTCTTCCGAAACTATACAGGCACAAAGTGAATCATACCCACCAGAAATTTTCTTTAGCAAGTAGTAAAACTTTTTTTACCAGGCATTTTGGAAACGGTAAGGTTATTCACGGTCCATGACGTGTCGCTATATGTTGTATAATGTGAATCATATTTTATAGGGGAAGTTGTTATAACGTCATGGGTTTATAACACGATATCAAATTCAGTAACACACGTCGTGACTTGGGTTATAGCCGGTTATTAATTCAAAATTGACATTTGAAACTGCGTTTTCCTGTTTTTGTCGTTTTTCGGTTTAAAGTTTAAGTTTGTTTACTTTGCGCTTCGCCACTGTTTGATTTTATGATAATTTATTGTAAGTGAGAATTAAAAATTAACCAGGAATATGGCTCAAAATAGTTAAATATTTACCAAGCTTGTTGTGGTGGTTCTAAACCATGAAGGAGAATGATACACTGTATGTACATGTATCTCTTTAAAGCCTGCGCATAATTTTGTGTATATTTAATTTATTAAGATAGAATATTGCCTTCTAGGTTCATCTTAATAATGATTTTAATAAAAGGGCGAGGATATAGTCTAAGATCTTCGTACAGGACCATTATCGTGAAAGCAAGGAACGTAAACGGCTCAATTAATGGTAAATAATGAACACAAAACACAATTCTATCCTCGAAAAGTACAGTAGCGAGTAAGCAATGGTTCAGGACCTGAACTTCAAATTAACCGGTTCGTTTTTGAGAGAAGCAAGGAGCTTAGATTTGGAAATAAATTTTCGTGCGTAGGTGTAATTTTTGACAGAATTGTGCTGATGGGTGATATTTCCATGCGTATATTTCGAAACACAGGATGCCAGGAGCACGGCACGAAATAGTATGCTCCGATTGGTCAGATTTCCTTACTAGTGGTGGCGGGTATTTTATAAATAGTTTTAAGCTTTTATTAACATTATTTTTGTACGATTCAGGGTTGTTGACGTGGTGTTTTTTTCAGTCTATGAAGGCAAGAATTTGAAAAAAAGCGATTTTAGACATGCCTTGTGCATTGTTATTAACAATGCCATGGGTTAGTGTTTGATGGTTGTGACACCGGAGCGGGCAAATTAATGCATGGTGTTTTAGTATTTGAGGTTTATTTAGATCTAGGAATTATTTTTAACATTATTTATTTTATTTGCTTTGGAACTTTGGTTTGGTTTATGCAAACTTTGATAGTTTGTTGCCGTCATTGCATATTTGATAATCTTTTTCCGATTAGGGTTTGGATTACCTTCACGGACTGAGACATCACTGCAACCTTGAACCATGCAGAAACAAAGTTAATAAATGGTAAAAATGTCCTATTTCAAATACCCGCCAGCACCAATAAGGAAATCTCTAAGCGAGTTTTTCTGACTATGTTAGCATTATCAGGAGATGATTAACACTAGTTTTAATCATCCTAGTGATGACGTGGTTAGCAAAACGCGCATCGATCGCAAACATTTTGTTTCGGTATTGTGGATAAAACTCGGTTGTAGTGCATTTTGCCGAGAGTTCCAAACCTCAACTTAGATGTATCTTTATATGTGATGTGCGTTCAAAAAAATATCAAGAAGATTTGGGAAAACAACTATTTTTGAAGACCCACCATTATGACATTTGACTTAGAACGCTAAACTTGACACAACATAATAGCGGGCCATACACACAGAGGTTGATCTGCCGATTTGGAACGGCGCAGCTCAAACTTGCATATTTATCTTTTAGTTAGTGGAGATTGCTCGCGCCAGATTTAACCGGAGCAGACTTGTTTGTCAGTTTACGCCGTACCAGTGATATCCGTCGTCGATCATTAACAGACAGTTTTCGTGCATATAGGTTTTAAAAGTTTTAAGTATGATAACGTTGTCAACATGTCTTCTGAAGGTGTTGTTTTGTCAAAGAATTTTCTGCTTTTCTCATTGGAGTATCTTGTTTTGTAAGAGCCTCTCTTACTAAATTTAACAAAAGCTCATACGTATTGACATCCATTCTTAAATAAGTTTTAAAATTCTCCCTTAACTCTTTTAATTATGGCTCATTTTTTTCTTTTAACCCACTTGGAACCTCTTTTTCTTACATTATTTTCTATTATTATTATTATTATTAATAATAATAATAATAATAATAATAATAATAATAATAATAATAAATAAAGCTTTATTGTCAAAAAAGTACAAAATTATTGTCAGAGACAAAGCATCAAGTAAAATAATTAAGTAAAAATAGAACACATAAAAATTAAAACGACAAAACATTAAATAGTGATTACATAAAAAATAATAAATGGAGGAATAAGACGAGCACTAAAACGCATTACACAATGTACCCAAACTACAAACAACAATATATTGTACTAGATTAGACTGTCATGAAAAAAATCATCTATCGAATAAAAGGCTTTTGCAGCTAGTAACTTTTCGGCCTTTCTTCTAAACAGTTCTAAACAGCCAATCTAACGCAGTTGTAGTGGCAAATGATTAAATAATTTTTTGCCAGCATAAATAAGAGATCTTTTAATTTTGTCGGAAGTTGGTATGGGTAAATGTGTCACGTGAGAACTGCGTGTTGGGTAGTATGACTGCGAATGAATTTCGGTGTCGTATTTTTTTATGAACCAGACATATTGTTTCCAGAATAAATAAGGATGGTCGGGTAAGAATTTTTTTAGCTTTAAACACTGGTTTACAGCTTTCAGAGGATTTCATGCCGTACACATACCTTACAGCCCTCTTCTGCAATACAAAAATAGCAGTGAAGAGGTAATTACTGCATGATCCCCAAAGACATGCCATACCTTAGATGAGTCTCGACCAGGGGAAAATATGTATTTTTAGCTGTAGTCTCATTCAACTCCCCAGACACGACTTTACAGCATAGCATCCTTTAGATATTTTCTTGGATATATATTTAGTATGATCTTTAAAGCTTAGGAGATTATCAATATGCAGACCAAGGAATTTGCTTGAATCTAGTTCATTTACAAAGGTATCAACTATAGAAACTCCTTTCAAGTTACATTTGAATGTTAATATATTACTTTTGGAAATGTTTTAAGAACTAGATAGTTTGCATTACACCATTCTTTGATCTTAATTAGGTCATCGTTAATCTTAAATGTCAACAGTGGCGGATTTGCAGTCTCGGCCGCCCTAGGCCCCAAGCTATCAGCCGCCCCTTTCTGAGCATCCACCATATAGACTTTTTTTTTGTTTTTTTTTATGGCAATGGCACACACACTAAAGGGAGATCCTATGGCGCTCGACGAGAGGTGTGTGTGCGAAGATGTTGATTGACACGGTTCTTGAATAGTTGTAGGTTGTAATTAGTGAGAAACAGATGTCCTGGGAGTGAGTTACACAGTGATGCAGTGCGCCAGACAAAGGAGTTCTTGTAAAGCGATGGTCTAGGTGTTTCCAGTTGTACGACGAACCGGTGCGCTCTTGCCGTCTGTCGTGACCGTCTGACAGGAGTTGCCAGGGGCGGGATGAGGCGGGCCAAATCCTGGGAACATCTGCCGTGAAAATATCTGTAAAACAGAGACATCTCAGCCACATGTCTGCGGTGTTCCAGACTATCCAGATTTCGGGTCAACTCTGGGTCGCCAACGAGACGCACAGTTCTCTTCTGAATGGAATCCAGCAGCTTTAGGGTATGCTTTGGTGCGGCACCCCAGATATGTGAGCAATATTCTAAGCACGGTCTTATTTGCGCTTTGTACAACAAAAGCAACTGCTGCGGTGTATAGAGTTTTTTGTTGCGAAATAGCGCATTAAGCTTCTGGGAGGCTGATTTTGCGATGTTAGCAACGTGGTCATGCCAGGACATATTGCTGTTGACCGAGACACCCAGCAGTCCGATTGACGAGGATGGAGCAATGGTCGATCCCGCCATAACAATGTCAGGGCCCGCTGTATTGGCCCTCTTGGTAGACGTTGCTGCTTGGGTCTTTGCTGCATTGAACTGGACCAAATTTCGGTCGCCCCAAGTTTGAACTTTATCCAGGTCTTGATTTATTGCCGTAATCTGCTCCTGTCTGCGGTGATGAATCTCAGTCGCTGGTAAGGGTTTTTATCTAAATTGGGAGACAAGGGTAGTATCATCTGCAAAACTGTATACAGGACTATTCGTTTAGATCAGCAGGTCATTAAACTCTGTCGAATGCCTTTGAAATGTCCAACGCAATCGCTCCAGACTCTCCATGGTTCTCAATTGCCCTTCTCCATATATGAGTGACATATGCCAATATATCTCCTGTCGATCTCTCTTTGCGAAAGCCGTATTGATTATCGCTGATTATTCTGTTGTTCTCGAGGTACTTTAGTGGTTGCTGATTGACTACACGTTCCATGACTTTGGATATTATTGGAAGCAAAGCAGTTGGGGATAGTTTGAGGGCGTGGTTTTCTTGCCTTTTTTTGGAACAGGTTGCACTCGAGTCACTTTCCAAGAGGATGGGTAACTCCCTTTTCGGTAAGACAGAGAAAAAGGCCTGAAAAAACGGGTGTTAGTTCGTTGGCGCAGTTCTTTAGCACGATGGCAGGTATTCCGTCCGGTCCTGATGCCTTTTGCGTATCTAGTTCTTTAAGGATTTAGCGAATATCACGGTGATGAAGCTTGACTTCTGCCATGGTAGTGTTGATGTTCGATATGGTGGGGAGAGTCTTGCCTTGGGGGACGTCTAAGGTAGAGTGCGATGAAAACATTTTGGCGAGCATGTTTGCTTTTTCTTTGGCTGTAGTCGCCGTGATGCCACGTTCTTCTGTCAAAGGTGGAAGAGACGTTTTTGTAAAGTTGTTACTTACTGCCTTTGCTACCGACCAGAAATTCCTGGAGCCACTGGTGCATTGCAAAAGTTTATTCCTGATCCGTTGATTGTGCTTGTCCTTAGTTTCGTCGATCACACGTTTGCATTCGTATCTGGCTTCGACAAAATAATTGCGATTACATAATGAAATTACTTTATTGCCAACTTTTATATAGTATACACACCTTGGCCAGTAAATAAGAAAGCCTCAGATCACATGTTTGTTGACCTCAGCTTTGTTTCGGCCAAAGAGAATTTTCTTTGCTTCGGCCGACAATTACATGTGATCTGGGACATTTTTTACTTTACTGGCCTAGGTACGTAATATACTATTTTTGACACGATTCGGGCCGCCCCTAAATCTGGCCGCCCTAGGCCCGGGCCTACCGGGCCTTAGGGTAAATCCGCCACTGAATGTCAATCGCTCACTATGGCTGTCATGCCAAAGAATTGTGGTGTCGTCAGCGAACATGATGAATCTTCCCTGAATATTAATGCCCGATAGATCATTAACATAAATCAAAAATAAAAGCGGATCCAATACAGATCCCTGAGGGACACATGAGTTTATACAACGTGGAAGTGATTCACTGTTGTTAAGGAGCACTGTTTGAGAGCGTTCTTTAAGGTAAGAGCCGAGCCAATCCAAAGATTTGCCGCAGAAACCATATAGCTGAAGCTTAGCATGAAGAATTCTATGATCAACACAATCAAAGTCCTTCGCAACATCGCAGAAAACAGCCGCTGCAACATCCCCCTCATTAATCCTTAGATACAGAGTCTCAAGAAAGGCAAAGATCGCATCATCAGTATCATTCCACTATACAGAGCCAGTTTTTTAGCACGAAACACTTTCGAGACTTCACTTGTTAACAACGCTTAAAAAACATGTGTGTAAAACTTTCGCGAAATCAAAATTCCACAGTTTCGGTTTAAGCCGCAGATAAATCTTCGGTTTTCGCCCACTAACGCGCGGTTTTGAATGCAACAGAGCGACAGGAAAGATCAAAAGCATTTGTGTTAGTGGACATAGCAATTTTTAAACCGTGACGCAAGAAACTGACAGATTTATCTGCGCCGTTCCAAACCGGCAGTTCAACCTCTGTGTGTATGGCCCGCTAATATATATGACAGCAAGCCCCATCATGCGGATTAATCTGCGACATGCGACCCGAGAGTCAAAAACTGACAAAGCATTTTTAATAAAGTGTTTTTTGAACGCACGTTACTTTTAAATGTATTTTAGGTAATGCTGCATTAACCATAAGTAAATACTTACATTTCTATAGAAATCGCCTGAATAAAAATCAAAGAATTAAATTTCACTTCCAAAAATATTTTTTTGTTAGTGAAATTTCATGTTTCGATTTTTATCAGAACTAAACACTTCAATAACTTTTCATTAAAATTATCGATGTCTCGTAAAACACCATTATGTTTTCTAGTGGCAACATTGCTAAAGCTCTTAATATATCTTCATCCATTGTGCTTCTTAAGAACATTTTAATTAACTTTAACGTTGAAAAACATCTTTGTGTTTCGGACGAAATTGGAATGGTTACCAATATTTTCCAATCTTTGCAAATTTCTGGCAACGCAGACTTTAAAGTCTAAACTCTAAAATTTGATGTTTGTAAACAATCGAAGACTTTTCCGTTTTCCCGCGGATCTTCTAAACTGATACTTTTCAGGTCTGTAATAAAACACCCCTAACTAAGTTATTAAAATGTCAAATTATGTTTGTGATCCTTGAAGTTTTTCTTATGAATAGTTTAGCCCCAGCTATGCGATCCTTGAATCCAAAACGATTTCTTACTTCTGCCTTTATTATGTCACATACTTTCCTTGCCTTTCATTTAAATATTTTTTGCATTTATTTAGTCTACGACGGTTTTTTGATACTTCAGGCACCGAACATTAACAAGAGCCTAAAAGGTCCACTCTCATTGGAGCGATGTAGCGCTTACAAAGGCGAGACGCCAGACTTTAGACGAAACGGGGTGAAACGTGGCACGAGGCGGGGCCCAATTCTTGAAATATGTATCTGGTGAACATTTTCACCAGATATATTTCACCCGACGAAGTGGTTATACGACGAAGTCGTATTCTTGTATACTGGGTGAAAACGTTTATAGTGAAACTAAAGTTACCATTTGGCAACATCGAAATGTCGTTTAAACAAGGTATCAATTTCCAAGAAAATTGAAAACTTAGCCGCTTTTGATTTCTAATCTAACTTCTTGTTTTTGTTTATGATGTAATCAATGTCCAATCGATAGGACTCAGTTGCATAAAAATGTAAAGCAATCAGTACCTGGAGCAAATACCACTGAAATTCAGTGGCAAATATTAAGCGTTATTTTGCAATTTTTATTTTTTATATACTTCCGGCGTTGTTTTTAAAAGCAACCAAAAACAATTACTTCCTCATTCCCACTTGGATGACGTTAACCAATTTTTAGTTTGATGTTTAATTTTCGAAATACCGTCATAAGAGTAATTTAAAGTCAAAGGTACCTACTTGAATCACCAGGACCAGAAAATGCATAATATGAAGACTACTAAAACTCGTTTAAAATGTTTCGAAAACGAAAAATCCGTAAATATCCTACAATATATGACCATATTGCAAAACTAATATAATTAACCCTTATTCTTTCCAAGATCTCCATGTAATCCTATCTTTATCTTATAGCTAAAATATTTTAAATATTCAACTATATTTGGTACAGCTATTTGATTTTACTTTGCTTTGTTCGTCCAAGGCTGATTTTCTTGTTGAGTCTAGAAGAAGAAGCTCTGTTAAAACTCTAGCAAGGGGTAAACTAAAACACTTTTTACATAAATTATCCGATAAAGCCCCGTAGGGGTCGACTCTTCCTATTTATGATGCCTGCTTTCGTTCGTTTTCCATCGTCAGCTATTTACAAAAACCTAAATAACGTTTAACACGTTAAGCGCCGTGAGACATAATGCGTATGTCATACCTACTTTTGTTCCCCGGGCCTCGAGACACACATGTTGTGTCGCGACGCTCGCTGTTCTATTTCGCCGTGTATCTCTACCTTGTATCAATTCTTATGGGAATAGATAGATTGGGGCCCAGGACACCACAAGTTAATGTTAGCCCAGCATTTTATTTTCGATTTTTTTTTAGAAAAATTATGTCTTAACAAAACAAACACCGCTGGGATTATAATCTTTATAACCGAAAATAACAACTACTAGGATGCGTACGACATGGTTACCATCGAAATAGAATAAATACAATATAATCATATAATACATTAGCATTCTTAACACTACAACAAGAAATTTTAAGTCATTATAGTTCACTACGTTCTAATTTAGGTACTGAACCTTCGGAAAATTCTAAATTAATAATATTAGGTGGTTCTAAACTCATCTCAGAATAGGCTTTAATTAAAAAGTCTCTCTACATACCCTTTAACGTAAATAGTATCAACACCTTTAAGCTACCGATAAAGAATCTGATTAAGGCGATTATAATCCATATCTCCTATTTTATAATAAATACCATGAATATTCAAAAATATATATATTGTGCAGTTTTTTTTGTGAATCGCTCAAGTCTCGAAATAATATTTTTGGTTTAAAAATCCATGTTTTCAGTTGTTTGCCATCCTATATAGCCAATTCTTTAACTTGAAAATTAGGCGTACATTATCCTTGAGCATCTAGGACTAAGAACTTCATCTCGTCAAAGCTGGATATAAACTGATTAAATGAGATTTCGGATATGACCTGGTAAAGGTAAATATTCCAAAACACGATCATGTACAATGATGCAATATGCTCGAGTATCATCTGAGAAATTTTCGGAACTCTGAAACTCTAGTTTAACATCAATAGTGCTACTTTTAAGTTCTTCATTTTGTTTCGAACAGTCTATTACAAATAAAGCCCTATCTGCAAAACCAGTATAATCTAATAATGGTTCGCTGATAACTTTTCCCGAATAAGATTTTTAAAATTCGGTATACATTCTATGAGCTTTTGCAAAGTGTTTGTTTCCAAAATTCAGATTGAGGGAATTATATGGATATATCTCAGGGTTTAGATATAATCTAACATTAAATAAAATGCTGGTTAATATTCAAATTATCAAAATAAGTACCATCAGCCTCAAGATTATCTTTACGATTTTTCTAGAAAAATATAATAACATATCGACTCGCATATCGAGCTCTTTCAGGCAGGGATTTTACAGTCCAAATATCTCTCTTTGTTGATCTTAGAGCAAAGAACTCGTGGATTTCCCATCCTCTGAATCCAATAAATGTTGGATTATCCTTGGCGATTTCTTCAAACAGTTTTAGTTTTAAGGAATATGTGTTTAACCAAAGAATATTCTAAGAATATTCTTTGGTTCTTACATCAATGGATTGATTAGTACTGGTCGTACCTTTTAATAAATAGGTACGACATTTTAAGTATTGGTGGAGTAGGAAAACTTATAAAAAACGAGCCACGAATAACGACGGATTAAGATATTTTCGTCACATCGATGAGGTTTATAATATTATTCATAAAGCCCATAATGATACGGGCTACAAACGGACTCGGTGCATGGACCAAGAACTTAAGAAAACATATTGTAATGTCACACGGTAGGTGATAGATGCTTATTTACGATTATGAGGACGGTGTCAGTTAAAGAAAAAACATGCAGGAAAGGGAATAGTTTTAAAGCCCATCTTAAGCAAACAAATGAATTCCAGGAGGCAAATGGATCTTATCCACATGCAGACCGAACCCGATAGAGATTACAAATTTATATTAAACTATCAGGATCACTTGGCAAAATTTGTGTTTTTGAAGCTGAAGAGGTGGCGTACAATCTGCTCGATATTTTGTCCATAATAGGAGCTCCTTGCATCCTCCAAAGTGACAATGGGAGAGAATATACCGCAGCTATCATTAATGAAATCAAGGAAGCGTTGAAAGAGCAAATCAGGATGTGCGAGACATTTTGGTTTCTTGGACGGCCGATAATACAGGTACTAACTGGGCGGATGGACTGCGATTCGTAAAAAAAAATAGATCCTTTCACAGAGGTATAAACAGAAGTCCGTACGAGACGATATTTGGAGTCCCCTTACGAAATGGCTTACTGGATTCTGATATACCTCGTGAAACACTTTAATCCGTTTCCGGGGAGGAAGAGTTGGAAAGTTTATTAAACAATTGTACCGATCTAGACGACCACCCTACTAATATTGACAACATACCGATTTAGACGACTTTACCAATATTTACAACATTTATTTACAAAACAGAGTACCATCACTCGTCTTCAATAATTTGATTAGGTAGCGTACCTACTAAGTGTTAAATATGGTTTTAAGGCAATCCATATTAACAGGAACTTTTTGTCTCATTTTTGTTTAGATCAGATCATTCCACGAGCAAATATTTTTGAAACACCCTGTACGGTCTTATTTCACTCATTTGATGATGATAAGAATTATTCTTGGCAAACAGAATTATTAAAATAATAAAAACATATTTGCAGTGTGATGGCGAATCCGAGAAATTATGTCACCTCTGTAGTTGCAAAGAAAAAATAACAGAAGTACGTGAAGGTGCAAGTATATCTCAAAAAAGGCAAGCTGATGAAATGTTGCAAAGATCCAAAAAGAAATTTCCATCCGCAAATATCGGACAGAGTGTTTTGATAAGAATCCCAGAAGTATAGATAGGGGACGTATTGCACCAAGAAATGTAATGGCTGTTCTAATGGATCATAGACCGGAAACCTCGCCGGAAACTGATTTGTATCAATTGGGAACATCATCTGGAACACTTGAGAAACTGTACGCACGAAACGAGTTTCAAGAAGCTGATCACCAGTTTGTGGAAATAAACAGGATTCCACAAAAAGAATTGTCAGTAAGAACTGCAGCAGCAGCGGAAATTCAAAACAAGGTTTTGTTAAATGTGTATGTAAAAGTAATTGCACAAGCAATAGATGCAATTGTTTGAAACAGGAAGCTAAATGCAATTCGAAATGCCATTCATCGTCAAGTTGCTGAAATAAATAAATATAATACTTTTTACGTCATTTTTTAACGTCATTTTTTAACGTACGTATTTTTTCATGTGTGAAAATTATTCTTGTTGTTTTACTTTTAGAAAAGTAATTAAGTTAATTATTAAGTTATTTTTCTCTCGTTTTTGTAGTGATAAAAAACTTTCTACTATTATTGTTTTATTTTAATTATTATTTTCTTACTTGGCCGTTTCGCATTTGCGTACGCCGCACGCCAAAATGAAATGACCGTTATTTCGGGCTTTGGTCGTTTCGAATTTGCACCAAGCTGGGTTTGGCTGCTTTAATGCGACCAAAGCCAGAAATTTGATTACTGTTCGGGCTTTGGCTATGTTAGAACGACCAAACTTAGGATTGAGCAAAAAATTCGCCCATTGGTCGTTTTCGGACTTTGCGCCCAACATATACACCAAACCTTTTCAAGCGAGTGACTGCTCTGACGTTCGGCTACGGACTGATTTTAAGACACCAGCGTTACTGTTTAAATAAGTACTTTCCTCTTCGGTGAAAAACCAGGCCCATATTTCTTAATTTCTAATCTCACAACTATTTATTCACCTGTAAAATTAACATGTCTTGATTCCTGATCCAAAAGATTTATTATGATAATATCGATACTGGATCTGTTTACAGGAAGATAAATCAGATTTCTAGGTTCGATAATTATACTGTATCCTGTATCTACAGATCGTGTAAACTCAAATAAAGTATGCGAAGGACAGTTGGTATAATAGGAGCCAGATATAATGTTACACTCTATCCTTATGATGGTGACTACTTGAACTATCTCTACTGGTAGATCTATCTACTAGATGTATCCTTCAACACCTTCTTAGAAAATCTTAATTATCTTGCAATACTATCTTCAGGCTCGAAATGTATGTCGTAAACACACTTTAGTTCACACTTAATGTATTATTTTTGGGCTTCAAAAAATGAGAGTGTTCTCCTTATAATTCTCAGACAGAAATGTTCGTAGCCAAGATTCGATATCAGAAACTTCGTTAGACCCTGTTGGGATCGTCAATTTTTTTGTCTCTTTACTAATGGAGTAGTAAATCTTGTTTCGATCTGGTTCAATGTTTGGGATTGAATTCCAAGTACTGAGTGAAATCAGTGCTAGATAATAATTATATATTATGTGATCCAACTCGACTAGCGGGTTAATATCAACACTAAAGCAGCGACAACGATATGACTAGAAGGAAATCAAACAAACTTCTGTTTTTATAATGATTTAATGTAAAGGAACAATAATACAAGATGTCCACAATTATATGTATTATAAGTCTGATATTGATCATGATTTTAAAACCATTACATTGTTTAAAATAACTAACCTCCTCTTTTGGAGGATTTAAATCTCCAAAACTATCAAAGTAAACAACTTTATTATCAGTCTTCTTGTAAACTACCCAGTGTGATCCAGATCTTTCATTTAAATCTAGATTCATGACTCCACATTCGTTCTTCTTTGGTGTTTTCGGTCGAGTATCTCTCATAAACAGTCCTCGAAAATTGTCAAAGTTCAGATTTCTGGCATATAGCTGGATATCTGTATTAGTCAGTGGTCGTCTAGGAAGCTTTACTAGAAGTTTTTTTGGCATATTTCTTAGGAATAAAATATAACAAGTCTTGTGTTTTGCAAGACATAACCCATTACCTTTCTTTCCTAAAACAATAGGTTGTATAGCTTAGTTATGTCTTTTAGATTCCTTAAGTTTATCTTTTGCAAATCGGACATCATGTACAGCTTTAGTAACACATGCTGCTCCTCCATTCAAAGCTTCTAATGCACTTAAGCCAGCGAAAATGGAAATAAGTCCAAGTATTCCACCAATAACTCGAATAATTCTTGGCAATTTGACATTTCTACGTCCACCAGCTTATTTAACAGACATTCGTCCAGCTTTAAGAGCTAATTTTATATTATCTTTAGGTGTTCCATTTACATAATATTTTACATGTTTCTGTATTTCACTTAAAACACAGTTTCGGAATGGCTTTTTACCGCCCATACCAAACTTTCGTTTAGCTTTCCTTGCAGAAGTAGCAACCAAGCTGCACTCTTCTCACTAAAAGTAGAATCCTTGGCTTTAACTCGTTCCCAAGCTCTATTCTCTAAAATCTTATCTGCTTGACGTCGCTTCTCCAAATCTTTGTTTTTACTATATTCAATGTGAAAATGAATAACTATCTAACTTGTTCTGGCTAATCTCGTTTCTGTGCCACAATACGAATATCCTGGGAGATGTAGTTCAAACGGAAGTCTGTTGATGGCACTTTTTAAGTTACTTTTACCCTTCGCCACCCTCATCACTACTGAAGACATCTAAGGGTGGGCACTGTTTATATAGAATGCGCAAAGAAAAACAGAAATGTAATATCAATGTAGTCAATTTTCATGTGAAAAACACCAATACCGAAAACGACATAGTGAACTATTACCAGATACGATACGTGCCATAAAGTTTGGTCCCAGTAATTAATTGTGGAAAAACAAATGCCATACTGTGTTTTTTAACTGATGTAAATTGATTAAGATTTCTAAATCTGTATGTATATTTAAAATCACTATGTTAAGATAAGTATAAATTCCTGGAACAAGTATTGAAACAAGTACTTGAGGTTGAGTTAGATCACGATATAGCGATAGTGATATTCTAGTGGATCCTGAAAATAGCAAATTTGAGTCTGTATTCATATTTGATGTGCTTGTGAGAAGCTGGATAAGAAAATAATCTATTTTTGTATAGGAAGACATAATGCAGTTGATTCAGCCTATCTTTGTCAGACATATTCAAAAATACCTGAACAGTTGGTTCGAGACAATGCGAGTGGTAAGATATTGTATCGGATCAATTCTGCGGACACAGGCTAGACGTAAATAATTCATCCGAGTTTCAGAGAGTTTGGGCATAATTTCTTATAACTGCACAGCTGGCAACACTGGAGCATGCTGCTACGTTTACTTGCACCCTGCTCCGGTTTTGAAGGTCCTAGACGACGCGACGTAACCGACGTAGGTTATTGCTACGGTCGAGTCGGAATTCACAATTTTTTAAACTGTATGTAAAAATAGCGTTTTAGGAAAGAATATGTACGGTTGAATAGCAGTTTTTGGTGTTAAAAAAAATTTATAGGTTTTGAACTTAATTTTTTAAGAATCTCTTCTATTTGAGGTAAGCTTTCAAACAAACAAGAAAGTGCATAATTCTGTGGGTCGTTAAGTTTACTACGCCTTGTCCACTTGTAATTCAGAAAAATACAAATATATTTCAGAAAACCTCAATTATATATAATTAAGATATTTAAAATATAATTCAGAAAACCCAATTTGTAATTTAGATTTTATGCAAGTAATTCAGAACACCTCGTTTGTAATTATGAAAATCCCAATTGTAAATGAAATAACATCAAATGTACTTCAGTTGTAATTCGAAAATCAGGCTAATAGATTTAAATTATTCTATAATTAAATTATATGACATCCATTTAGGTACTATTGTAACAATGAAAGTAAAAACAAAACGAAACTATAATGCATTCTCAAAACAGTTAGATTACTGACCGCCTGGCATATCTTCCAACGTCAGTGCTACTGAAGGTGGTGCTATGAAGTTTACTTTCCCCTTGCTTTTCCTTTCACATTGAATTTTGGAATATATGGTCTCAATGGGGTCCAGTATGGGTGAATAAGGAGCGCATCTTAAAAGTGATACGAGTGTTCCCACAAAAGAGGCTTCTTGGGAATGACAGGGACTGTTGTCGCAAACAACAACCAAATTTCCAGTTTATGGGGGACCTATTCTGCCTGCAAGCATTATCAATTATTTTTTACCGAATTTAGTCTATACATATCCTGCCACATCTAGAGTTCCTCCGTCTCTTTCTCCCTGCAAGCTGAAGAAAAACTACCCTAACCGATTCGTGAACTGACATAGCTGCGGGGCGGGGACCACCACAGAGGTCGTGTCCTCAATTAACGTACACACAAGCCAACATACCCTTGCCCAATTAGAAAATTTGTGTAGATTGCTCAAACAACACCCATAGCTTGAGGTAACTATTTCAGGTATATTATATCTGAAGATTCATTAGTAAAATTAATATTCTGATCACCCGCCAATATTCCTTTAGTATCTACAGACAAGCATGAACGATTTAAGATTTGTGAAGAATTGCTTTATGTTAGAATTATAAAGTTGGATTGCTTTTGTTAAATAAATAGCGCTGATAGCCCGGGTTTCTTAATTCTTCAAGATTAAAGTAGCCCCTCTCGGGCTAATATTTGAAATGTTTTTAGGGCTGCATAAACTGCTTTATATACTCGTTTCAAATATGAATTATGATTCTTCTTGTTACGTAAGCAGCGATTTTTTTTCTTAAATTTTCAGTAGTAAAGCAGTGCTTAGAGGCTTAATATCGAAGATGTCCTTATGGAAGAATAAACCACTTGTGATAGTGGAATATGAAATTTGAATTTTTCATCACATAAATAGAGACGCCAGCAGGTTTCCCTCCTAAATGTGTCTAAATCTGAGTACCTAACTCTTAGAAGCCTAATATTTAAGATGTTTTAATGGCTGAGCAAACTCCTTCAGATAAAAATTCCAAATATCAGTTTGACTCTCTTGTTATATAATATAGATCAGCCGGCAGCACGTTATTATGCGGAAAACTACACGGGTTAAGTGAACTAATAACAGAGATTCAATATTTTACGGTTTTATATTGCTATTTTTTAATGTTAACATAGATATTCTTTCGTTTGTGTCTTTTGTCAACTATTCGTCTGTTCCTTTCATATTACACTTCATTAATTATCTGTTACTTTCCTTCTACCGTAGAAATAATGTTAGTCTAATTTAGTAGGTTGTCTTGATGTCCTCGAAAGGCCGATTTAATGGGAAGATCGTATTGTAGGATAAATAAGAGTTCAAAGTATCTGTTAAATAGATTTTATTTAGAAAATAAAGGACTCTTGTCGAATCCTTCAAGTATATTCCTAACTACAACAGGATGAGCGTACATCGGAAGATAACTTAAGTTCTCCTGAATAAAGTCCAATACTTTTTGCTCAATTATTTTCGGGTACAACATGTTTGGAAATTTCCCTTCAATTTCTTCTTGCTGTTCAGTAGTTAGCTAAAAAAAATAGTGTTATAATGCAAATTCTGTGACTTCTTATCTGAGATTCAGAAAAGAAAAACTGATTATGAATTTAATACCAGAACCAGAAATTAAATGGTTCTCTAATTACAACTTTTTCACACTTAATTGTATTATATCTGTATCTGAATTATGAACCCTTTCGTATATTATTTACTATTCATTCGCTGATGACCCGAAGGCACCGTACCGACGAAATTGAGAAAATTTGACAATTTTAGAACACGCACTTCGTGTTTACCCGAACTGATGGCATAGAAATAAAACTGCAACAATTGTACCAATAAGATTAAAGTTACAAAATTTAAATGCATTGAATTATTGAATTTCATACATACAATTTTTGTAACAGTAATTTCAATGTTTGGTTTTCCTAATTTAATGCGTAGGTAATTTGCTTTTATTGGAAAACCTCTATTGTATAGGTAAACCGGTTGCTAACTAAGATATTTACATGCCGCCATTCTATTACTTCTGAAGACACGAATTTGAAATTTGAGTATATTAAAAAGCAAACCGAGCGCATTTGGTACCTCTAACATTAACCCAAATTGTTATTTTAAACTGCAACTATGTATATTTTTTCACTGCTTCATTCTAGGTCGAATTAACTATTTACCTTTTATTTACCTATCTAACCTACTAAACACATAATATTTGCTTTTTTGTAACAATAATTGTTATTTATATTATTTTATATATATGCGTTGTTTTATTTTTTTATTATTATGTATTTAACGCGGTTAAATAGGCAAAAGTATTATAAACAAAAGATAAAAGTACCAAGTTGTTTTTAAAATTTTACAGAAATACTGCTCTAAGTACGGGAACGAGAGGCCAGATGGCGTAGCATTTTTAACGTTTCGATTAATGCCATAATATTAGAGAGCTTATTTGATAGCAAGAAGTATTCATTTATTCATTAAGTGATTGATAAGTTTTTTTTATAATAATTGTATTAAAAATATAAACGAATGCGTCCAAAGTCCATTTTGCGAGACTATCGGGTAAGATAGTGTATAGTACAATAACATTGTACTAGTAACTAAAAACTTTGTGCCAATTCCACCTAAACATACTAGAACATCGTACTAAAGGGGAATGAATTCACCTAAAATAAAAAATAAGTCATAAAAATATCCCTAAAAACCTTAATAATGCTTCAGTTAACACCTGAAGAATAAAAAACGGTAACATCAGGTTACACAAAAAGAAAACATTAAATCAAAAAAGTTGTTCACAAGAAAACACTAAAATTTAAAAGCGCCATTTCTTTCTTTCTGACTGCTTCCGCATACTTCGTGCCTCATCTCAGCTGCCACTGATTGTTTTTTTTTGTATGTGTGTAACCATCTACAAGAGCAAGAATACACACAAAGAAACTGCAGGAACATAAAAAAATTATGACCGAACAAGATAGCGTACAGTGCCATATCCCATATCTTGCTCAGCAGACGTTTATGCCAACTTGCCCGCTCCTCACATTAATTTGTGAAACAAATATGACAAAGAAATCTAAAGGTAAAGATCTAAATAGGCCAGCATAAATATTGTGACTCTACAATTACTGCGACTTGTGTGTACATTAAAAATCTAAATTATAACTAGTAAATTTGCAACTGAAATCGGACTTTCATTCTACGAATTTCACTTCAAATTATATATGTACAAATAACACATGACTCCCTGCTGCACTAATTTGCTATATACAGGAAGTTTCGGTAAGATACAATATTCTTATTGAATAAAACACGGGTTCTGTATATAATGTTTTGCCTTAAAGAAAAAATTACTTTCTTTATTAAATAGATATTTTATATTAGAAAATGTGGGCAAAATAACTTGCCGAAATTAAATCCGTGTTCGGCCGAGCAATTAAAGAGCAATTAAAGGGTTGGTTCTCTACATATATCACTAATGAATATCTTTGTTTTATGAGGTATTCCTCTGCCGCGCAAGTACAGTGGGACCATTTTTTTGCAACATTGGCATTGGACCGACATTTCTTTTAATTTGAACTGAGCTCATTATCATTATAAAAATGCACGATAGTTCTTCATCGTAATCAGCGGCAAAAAGATTTTCAGTTTCGCTGCCAGAATCATCAAAACGATGAATAACTCTTAGTGTTACTAATTGTCTTTTTAGGTAACGTTCCCGGTTTCCACCATGCTATTTATCTTAGGATCCTTTTATTTCCTCCATGTTAGGAGGAGATGTTAGAACAAAGAACCCTTGGTTTCCAGCTTCCACGCATTATTTTTATCCTCTATTTTGCTTTTGGCGGTTGCAATATTTCTTCCAGTGACACTGTATTACTACATTCTGCAAAACTTTCTTTATCTGTAGCATAATCGGGACTAAAACTATTTTGGAGCGATGGTGAATTTTGTCCCGGCTCATCATTTTTCCGTTGACCTGAATTCCTGGTGGCCGGTGGTGGAATCATTTCTTGTGGAATTTCACGTGACTGTTCAGGTTGGGAATTATCGTCTGCATCCCCCTCACAATGAGCAACGTCACTGACCTCAATAGGAGAAAACATCCAATCGGGAAAATATAACGATTGACAAGATATATTCAAAATAAATGAAGAGTGAAGTCTATGTGTATGTACGAAATGTACTAAATGAAACACTTTTTGTATTCCATGCATAAAATTTTAATCCAGAAGGATCTCTAAACTAGCGTAACAGAGCGCTTTCGGCCGGAGCCATCATCAGTGTTACCTGTAATGTGAGTAGAAGAACCACCCATTAGTGGAAAACAGTAAATGTTGTAGGATTTTGGGTTGAGAAATGAAAAATTGCAGATGGAGTTGTAATGTAAATTATGACAAGAATAAAATCGAAATTTGAATTTTTGAATTCTGAATTTATTAGGATATAAAAGATGTTAATTAAAACTGTAAATGAAGAGTGACGAATTTTTTTTTGTGTGTGTGATTTTTTCTTAGGTTATTAAGCAAAATAAAAAGAAAATGGTGGAAGTTTTTTCATTCACTTGTCAGTTGGAACAAAAAGACATATCCACGAAGAGGCACAAAATAAATCAAACGATAACGGTCCCATCAAAATTTAACTTACACGTTACACATTTTTTGAAAAGGATAACATAATTTAACAATAAACAAAGAACAGACCGACGTGGGAACCACGTTTTGATGGAACGACAAACAAGCTTGACAAGTAAATCGACGACCGCCGACGCAGAAAGCAATACGTCAAGAAATGGCGGTAATTTCAAATTTAAAAAACAAGTAATGTGTTCATTGCTACGTCAATAGGTTACTTAATATACCACTGTCTACAATCGAATACAATAAAGAAGTCAATATAATCAAACAGATCGCCTTTAATAATTAATTTGATCCCAGTTTTGTCGATCAGTTAGTTAATAAAACAAAAATTAAGAAACTCAGAAGGGAACTCTCGAATAGTCTTTTAGACAATTTATCTAAAATAGACTTTTCCATTGCTTTTCCTAATACTAAAACTAATAGCCAAATCTCTAAAACCATTCGCCATTATGTCAGTAATTCTTTAATTTCTTGTAAAAATAAAAATAAATTACAAACTTTTTAAAGTAATACAAAGGATAAAATAAAAACTCTTTCAAAAAGTGGAATTTATAAACTGTCTTGCAATTCTTACGATAGAACATACATAGGTAGAACATGTAGACCTCTCAGAGTTCGCATTAGTGAACACTTAAATAGGAATAGGAACTCTGCTTTTGGTGAACATTTGCGTGATCATAACCACAGTTTCAGCCCTCACTCCAAAGCTAAAATTCTTCATAATGTCTCATCAGAGAACTTCAATAGGCTGGATTTTCTGGAAGATATCGAGATCAACAGCGAGCTGAGTACGAACAACCATTGCCTCAATACTCAAGTTAATCTTAACAGATCTTACATACCGTTACACAGGCGACTTCTTGATTGAGGTTTCTATACACACTCTAACCTGATTTTACTTAATTAAGTACTTTCTTTCATTAAAAAAACTTTTTTTAACACTTATAGGATAAGAGAATTTAATTTATTTTTACTCAGTTGAGTGAGCTCAGGCTAATCTCTTCTCCTAATCAATTAAGCTCTTTATTTTCTTTCTTTTTTCATTTCCTTGAGTAGAGTTAGCCCGGCTAATCTCTTCTCTTAATTAGTTAAGCTCTTTCCTTTTCGTTCTCCTTTTTATATTCTTGGAGTAGAGTTAGCCCAGGCTAATCTCTTCTCTTAATTAGTTAAGCTCTTTCTGTTTCTAACTCTTTCAATTCTCCGAGTTGAGTTAGCCCAGGCTAATCTCTTCTCTTAATTAGTTAAGCTTTTCATTTTTCAATTCTTCGATTTGGGTTAACTAAGGTTAATATTCTCTCTTAAATATTTCATTAGCAGCCCACTTAATTAAGTACCTTTTTCACTTCCCAAAATTTTTTACACCCATCTGATCAACCAATTTAAAAAAATTTCAAATAAGTCTTGTCTGTTTCAGACCTTTTAACATTGATCAAATCAATTTGTTGGGTCTCGTCTGGCACAGTGGCAGTTTTTCTATAATTTAAGTATAATTTAAAGAATCAGATAACTTAACAATTCATCTCTCACACACTACTTGTTTTTTAAATTTAAAATTATCGCCATTTCTTGACGTATTGCTTTCTGCGTCGGCGGTCGTCGATTTACTTGTCAAGCTTGTCAACGGAGACATGTTTGTCGTTCCATCAAAACGTGGTTCCCACGTCGGTCTCTTCTTTGTTTATTGTTAAATTATGTGAACCTTTTCAAAAAATATGTAACGTATAAGTTAAATTTTGAAGTGACCGTCATCGTTTGAGTAGTTTGTGCCTCTTCGTGGATATGTCTTTTTGTTCCAACTGACGAGTGAGTGAAAAACTTCCACCATTTTCTTTTCATTTTGCTTAATAACCTAAGAAAAAATCGCACACACAGAAAAAAATTCGTCACTCTTAATTTACAGTTTTGATTAACATCTTTTATATCCTAATAAATTCAGAATTCAAAAATTCAAATTTCAATTTTATTCTTGCCATAATTTACATTACAACTCCATTTGGAATTTTTCATTTCTCAACCCAAATTCCTACAACATTTACTGTTTTCCACTAATGGGTGGTTCTTCTACTCGCATTACAGGTAACACTGATGATGGCTCCGGCCGAAAGCGCTCTGTTACGCTAGTTTAGAGGTCCTTTTGGATTAGAATTTTATGCATGGAACAAAAAAGGTGTTTCATTTAGTAAGATGTATTCATGTTGCTCGAAATCCCCTAACTGCATTGCCTAAAACTGCTGCTTTCTCATAAGTTTCCGAAAATAGCATCCCAGTTTGGTAAACTGTAACTATTCGTCCTGGATTATTTTTTAACCATCTTGAAATTACTTGATTATGATTATAGTGACAGGAAGAGGATGGATGCAGCGTGCAGGTGCACAGATAATGATCACACCTATTTTTGGCATATTTTAATGTTGCAAGATATTTATGGCTAGAATGACCGTCGAGAATTGATATAACTTTTTTGTCAACAGTTATATTTTAATAATGAACAATGCGAGAAATAGAGACTCCGCATTTTTCCTGACAAATATCATAGCTGTCGAAATGAAGGACCCAACTGCGTTCATGTTCTACAACAAAAATTCAACCAAAAGCAAATAATAGAAACCCAACAGAAAAAATACATTGCAAGACAGTATCAGAAAAAAAAATAAACATTTTATCAAAGCATAGCATCATAGTTTGCCATAAAGGAAATAATTTATAAAATAACCTGTACATCCCTTTAAAAAGTAAAATATCTAATAAAAAAAAAGTCAAATGTCATATATTCTATACCATGCTCCAGTTGCACCCAAAAATATATAGGAATGACATCTAAATAGCAAAGTGCAACCATCCTGGTTATTATAGTACACGTTTCCCGGCCGCCGTCGCCGGTCTCAGGGCTTCAGAGTTGCGCGCGCATTAAATTGTTGACACGCACCATATCTTTATGGTCCAGCGAATTGCTTTCAAGTGGTCTCGTAGCTCAGTGCTCAGCGGTTGGATGCTGTGTTTGTGATACGGCGGCGGCTGCCCGTATTTGATTCCCGACGATGTTTTTTTATTTTTTTCAAAGTTATGTTTGTTTCTTTTCTGAAATTTGGGTTAGTTTTGTTTGGATGTGCCCCGGAGCGAGCGGAGCGAAGTGAAAATGAAATGTGAAATAACTTTGAAGCCCTGTGACTCGGTCCGGGCAACGTCTTGTGGTCATTATGGAGAGGATATCGTATATAATGTTCGAATATAATGGCGCGAAGTATGAAGTTAAATACTGCAACTTTAAACGCATATGTCGTTTTAGGAGATATTCCCTACAATCATAATTTTAGGAGATAGTGTTATCCGATAAAGAGGATTAAACGCTAGGTTTTTTTTACAGCAGTGGCATACACACTAAAGGGAGATCCTATGGCACTCGACCGGCGGTGTGTGGGCGAAGATGTTGATTGACACTTTTCTTGAATAGCTGTAGCAGAGTCCACTGCTTTTTGCATAATTAAAGTACGCAGAAAATCGCTAATATTACAGCCATTTTCAATAGAAACATCATCTTGTGATATGTAATTTTCAATGAAAAGGGATTTTGACCTAGAAACAGATGATGGAAAAATATTTATACTTATTTGCATTTAAAATTCCAAGGTGGGATCCAGTTTTGGTCAAACCGAAAGTGATACCAAATGCGTGCACTCTATGTTCATTATCTTGAATTATAAAAAGTTTTATCAACAATACCAATACAGAATTTTTGTATTCGACGCGTGTTTCGCTAATCATGTTAGCATCATCAGGAGATGATTAAAACTACGCAGTTTTAATAATCTCTTAATAATCTGCTGATGATGCTAAAATGGTTAGCGAAACGCGCAACGAGTTCAAAAATTCTGTTTCGGTATTGTGGATAAAACTGATTGTAGTGCATTTTGCCGAAAGTTTCAAACACCTACTTAGTTGCAGTAAAAGTTGAAACCTCGTTTCTGCAGTACTACTGACTATTATATTGCTAAATTCGTATTTGTTTTTATGTAGTACCAAAATCTAATTTAATTCTTTTATACATTCTGTATATATCCTGTATAGTACCGTCACACTTGCAGGTATCACGGAAATTAGCGGCAAGTCTGGTAAATCAATTCCGAGCTTAAATTCTATTGTTTCCTAATATAATACCTGTGAATAAGAAATGACTTTTCAGAAAAAAAAGTCTGTTCGAAATAGGATATAGTTTAGTGTGT
>JAEQML010056518.1:0-33841 GCA_016904865.1 Pissodes strobi
AATTTCATGTCGAACAGAAATAAAAATAATCCAATAATAAACGGTGATGCATTCTCTTCTAACTATTATTTTTACCTGAATATTTATTTGTTGATAAAGTCCTTGCTTGCCTGTAACAACTTGACAAATAGGAGCAGGAATAATTACATCTAAATCTTCAACATTGTAACCACTTTTCCTTGGTACCCATTCAGGCGGAGGAATAACCTAAAAAAATATGTAATTAATTAACTTATAATAATGATTTATAATTATTAGAGAAAGGGATTGTCCCGATTCGTGTGAATGTCCTTTAAAAAGTTCCCGGTAATATAATACAAATATTTATATCTTTATAATTTACTTTAAGAATAAAACAAGAAAATAAGTAAAAATATTACAAAACGTGCAAAAAATTTAAATTGTTCAAATGTTTCTTCAAACTATTGCTTATAGATGAAACATTAGCACACACTGTGATAATAATGTTTAAATTCAAACTTGATTATTGTTCAATTTGCAAGATGCTTTAGAGAGTAAAAAAATTCTCTAAATCCATAAGCAAGCATATCAATAAATCGTTTTATGTCTAGTCTGTCAAATAAAACCCAAAAACTAATAAAATATAACAATGTGAAGGAAAAAAAAAGTAAAATCGTCTTAAATGTGAACTTGTAAATAAGGAACATAACATATAAACTGATATATCAAACCAAAGTAAAAAGACAAAAACAGGAAGAAACGACACATAGAGCTATTAAAATTTTAATTTATTCATCAGTTGATATACAAAGTATCTTAACCCTCGTTACAAATTGCTGAACTTGAAAAAGATGTAGGTACCAGCTTAAATATTACAATACCAAATAAGTCATAAAATTACACTTCACAATATATTTCAATACAAAATTGAAAATACTATTGAGATGAGTCTGTGGTACTCGTTCTTGCAGGATTTGTCCTGTAGAATCCTGCATAATAGAATATAAAAGAGAGCGATTTATGACGTTTTTAATTATAGACCTTGATCCAAAAGACTGGAGCTTTTCATCAATTCCTCAGAAGTCAGTCTTAAATCTGTGTTACTTACTTCATTATGGAAAAAATTTTGCTTCAAATAAACACATAGTAATTTGAAGTTTTTCTAGAGACCTTGCAATATAAAAGATATGAATGACAGAGAATTATAAGTTACCGCCATTTTGCTTGATATGCAGCAGGTTCAAGTATATGCTAAATACTGCTGCTTCCGCTGTAAATGTGACAGTCGAACATGATCAGAGTATTACAAAAAGAGAATATGGCCACTGAGGAAATCTTCTGAGCCAGGAAGCAAAAACGTTAAATAGCATGCCATTAATTTCGCCAGTGAAGATTCTACTGCAGCCACTTCATATAAAATTGGGACTTCTGAAAAATTGTGTTAAGGCTATGAATAAAGAAGGCCGTGCTTTTATTTATTTGAAAGAAGTTACCTAGACGGATTTTTATGGATCCCGAAATTAGGAAACTTTTCGGAAATGGAATCCATTCCTGAGGGCACGGAAAAAAAATGATTGGAATGACTTTAAAGTTGCAATACATTTTCTTGGGAACAAAAGTGCAAAAAACTACAGACGCCTTTCTTGCTACCAAAACTGAAAATTAATTTCCTGGATTCTCGCCTAGAACACTTTCCGGAAAATTGTGGTGCAGTAAATGATTAGCATTGTCAGATATTTCACCAATACATTTTAAATATGGAAACAGATATTAGGGAAATGGAGTCGTGAGATGCTAGCCGACTACTGTTGGACTACTACAAGAGATGATCCAGCGGTTGTTTTCAAAAAGCTGGCTAAGACGCGCGAAATGAGTGTTTAATAACTTAAATATTTAGTCCTCTTTGTTATAAATATCCATATTAATGTGATCTGTATTTTGCATGTTTATTGTATAAGCGTAAAAAAGGGCTTGTTCAAAATTAAGAAACGTAAATACAAATACGCGACTATACTACAGAGCGTCGCGCGCAGTCGCAAAGTTTTTGCTACTTTTTCTTGATTTTGAAAAAACTACCTTTTCCCGTTTTCAGTGAATTATAAAATTTGAGTGTTTTTGTATCATTTTCATCAGAAGTTGTAGAAAAATAGTGTACATTACTCATATGAAAGTACATTTTCAACCTAGTTCCGCACTTGGCTAATGCCTCTTGCTAAAAACTTCTTTGTTCGAAGACTAGTACTTTCAACACTTGCTATGTAATATACTATTTCTTCATAATTAACTAATTGTGGTGTGTGAATATTTGTATATATTTGCTTAGCATGTATTAGATGTACTGCTTTGTCAATAAAAATGTATTTTTTGACAATAAAGCATTTTTGAATTTCAAACAAAAATTTTCAAACTTATTCTAATACATTTCACAAAAATCGAGACAAAAATTAATGTTGAAAACATTGTCTGGAAAAATACACCCAAAAAATTTTAAACTGAAATATTGGGCGGCAGTGGGCTTGTGTTTCTTCTTAATTTGAGAATTTCTAATATTATTGTAACTTAGAATTTTAATTTTTGCTTGGCTTCCTTTTTAGTAATAGATAGTATATAATCGATAACAGTAAATACAATTTTTCATAATACCTCTCTGAAAACTATCATTTTCGACGTCTCTGTAGAGCAAAGAAAGTAAGTCTTTTTGGTCCGGGCACGGAAAAAATTTTCCCGGTCCCTAATTAGGGAGCGGGAAAATTTTCCCGATCCCTGATTTTAAGTGCTAAATTTGCAGTTATTTAGTCACAGAATAAGCATAAAGTATAATAAATTGGGTTAAAATTATACAGCGATGCAGTCTACAAGATTAATCTAGTACATTTTAGCGTCAATAGTCTAATTTTAAGTAAAATTATTTTATTTATTCTGACATTACTTGTCACAAATACTTCAAAATTAGCTGCCTATTCAATTACAACAAAGCATACAAACACATTTCCATAGCAACACTTCATGAATATTAGATAAATACCTCTTGCTTGTCTTGCAAGTTTGACGCTTGCTTTCATTTGAATACAAAATGTATTATGATAGGATTTTGGATACGTAAAATTATAATAATTTTATATTTATGTCTTGATTTCAGAGAGGTATTATGAAAAATATCGTTCATTACACGTCCAGAAACAGCTTTTCCTGTGCTTGCACGACTTCCGTGCGCGCACCGGAAAAACCTAGTTTCCGGACTGGTAATGAAATATACTATTATTGCCCTTCCATATGATGTATACCACCTTTTATTACAAATCACTAACTGCCAAAAATAACTACCTCGACATAATCTACTATTAGGTAGGTAGGTAATTAATTTATCGCTTTATCAAATGACACTAGGTACCTACTTAAAGCCAATTAAAAGATTGATCATATAAGCATTTTTGAGAAGTATTTTAAGTAAGTAGATTATATTATTCACAGTTTAGGTTTATTCTCCTACAGTCGTTATTTTTGGAAATAGAAAAACTTGAATATAAAAATTTTAGGATTTATACCTACTTGGGTGTTAAATAAATAATTTTCAAAAATCTTTTTTTTTCCTGAGCTTATTTAAAAACGGATTTTAAATTGAATTCCACGTTTGCATTGCCACTTTTTCCGCTCTATCCACTGGTGGTATACAGTTTGGAAGACGACGTTTCGTCTTCAAGTGGTCATCATCAACTTTCTATTTTTAAATACGCACTTGCAGAATATTTTTTTATTTATTCTGAAAACGAAGACAAAGTAACCATCTTGGAGGATGACATGTTAAAGTTACCACGTCCTTTTTCAAAAGGTGGAACAGAACAAGCAATGTTAAAAGTTTCATTTGATCTTGATTTTACGGTTATTAAAAATGTCCAGTAATACACTTGTATGACTTTGTAAACTAAATCGGCGTTGTGGTTATTAATTTTATTTTATTAAGTTTATTTTATAAGTTAGGTAGATACTTATGAATATTTATTGCTTAAAATAAATTATGCACATTTAGAAAAACGGTGTAAGTTATTCTTAACTTAATTGTTAACACATTTGAAGTTTATTTTCATTTAGGTTTGTCTTATGACTGATATTTTTGCTTTTGGCCAAGGGTCCCCTTATACAGGGTGCTACAAATTCGTTTCTTTGTATGGGTATCTCGAGAGCCCTAACAGATACGAGGCAGGTTAAATTGAGGCAAAGTTGCGCAATTTAAGGGTGATTGACATTCCGTCGAAAAATTTAGAAAATTCCGTCTACTTCCGGAGATATCCATAAAATCATTTATTTTATTTTTATTTTTTCCTGCCTTTGTTTGAAGAGATAAAGTAAAATAAATGTCACATTATTATTGCCACTTTTTTTCCTCTACAAGCTGGCGGTATCAAATTTTAAATCCGACGTTTCGGACCTCCTTCAACAACTTATTTTTTTTTAAAATACGAACCTGGGTTTTTATCTTATTTTTAAAAAGCCTTTGGTTTCCCAAAACCAACGATGTATCACACTTGTCCGATAGTGGTAACAAATATTATCATAAGTGAAATCGGGTCAGAAAAGATCGCCCCATCTCTGTCCACATTATCTCCTATGGGAAAAATCTAGATTTGTTGATTTATTGATAAGTGCCATACATCGTTGGTTTTAGGAGACCAAAAGCTTGTTAGGTGAAAATTCCAGGTCCGTATTTAAAAAAATGAAGTTGATGAAGGGGGCCCAAAAGCGAAACGTCGGATTTAAAATTTGATACCGCCAGTTTGTAGAGCAGAAAAAGTGGCAATAATAATGTGACATTTATTTTACTTTATCTCTTAAAACAAAGGCAGGAAAAAATAAAAATAAAATAGATGATTTTCGGTTTTTACGGATATATCCGGAAGTAGACGGCATGTCAATCACCCTAAATTGCGCAACTTTGCCCCAATTTAACCGACCTCGTATCTCTTACGGCTTTCGAGGTTCCCATACAAAGAAACGAATTTCTAGCACCCTGTATATGGCTAAGCCACCCATAGACAGGGAGACTTGTCCAAAATGTTCATAAGAAGAAAATATATGTAAAACCTAATTATTTTGCAATTTAAAATAAAAATGTTTCCTTCTATATCTTGCAAAATGTTTATTACTAAATTAATGTGACATAAATATCAACCATTAGAAAAATATAAAATATTCTAAAAAATATGGCCAACCCTCCCTAGGTTCCACTAAAAAGTATATTTTTCAAAATTATTTTTTCCACTTTATTTTGTTTGTTCGACTTCTTAGGGTTGTGAAAACTTCAAAATTTTTAAAAATCCGATTTATTTTATTTGAACCGCATTTTTGTTGGTTTTTTTTTATTTAAATAAAATTTCTATATTTTAATTGCATATCAACATTTAATTAAGATTCCCTTTTTTAGATATCTTTAAATAATAAAATATTATTACAGTCTTAAGTAAAGAGTATTGTGTAAGGGAGGGCACGGTCTACACTCCTTAGTGAGTAATATCAAAGACAATACTACTACGGATTAGTAATATGTAAGAATCAAATATTGAATAAATAAAAATAAATAAATAAATAAGGCAAAACAAGAATTTACTTCTAAAAATAAATCAATAGTTAATCAAAGAATAACAGGTAGTACTAATTACTATATTATTAATACACACACTTACAAGTGAAAGAAACACCTCAAAATGATCCTATGTTTATGGTTACCGGTATAGAAAAGGGGTTTTCAAATGAAGAATTTGTAGAAGAGATTGTACGATTAAACAAAGAGATTGAAACTGAATTGGGATGTCATGTTGGAAACAAAATCAGTTATAGCAAAAAAACAATGTCGCAACGAAAACAAAAGAAAATTGGATACTGCAGGCCCCAGCGAACGTTGCAAAGTGGTTTCTCAAAAAACTAAAAATAAATTTTGATTTGATGAAAGTTTTTGTGCAAGAACATTTAAATTTGGCTATTTGCTTTAAATGCAGTGGATTTGGACATGTGTCGAAGTATTGCAATCAAAAGGAAAGCTGTCATAAATGTGGAAGCGAACATGCTCCCAAAGACTGTTATAGTCCCAAACTTAAGTGCCCAAACTGCATAAAAATGCAATACATGGAACAAGAATGTCAGCATTCGGCTCGAGACACTAACTGCCCCCTCTACAAAAGGCGGTTAGAAAGATACAGAAATCAGGTGAACTATGGTAATTCTTTTTTATAACAAGTAACAAGGAAGATATAGCTAAACCTATCGTCACAGAAAAAGTGAGCATTATCCACCAAAATGTACAGTCGATAGGGAACTCTATCGATAAATTAGGCCATATGTTACAAAATCATCCAGAGTGTGAAGTAATGTGCGTAACCGAACACTGGAAACCGAGAGAACAATTACGCAACCTGAAACTAACAAACTATAAATTGTATTCAATGTTTTGCCGACGAAAAAAACATCTATAATGTAAAGTAAGATCTAAAATAGAAAAGTTATCTGCTAGTGGTGTATTTGACTGTGCAGCAGTTGAATGTAGGATAGGGAATGTAAATGTATTAGTTATAGTTGTATATAGACCCCCAGCAGGCGATATGAAGGTATTTCTTGAGATTTCTGAACAAATGTTAGTAAATATTTTTCAGGAAAACATTTGTACTATCATAACGGGCGACTTTAATATTGAGCTGTTGAGGGAAAACAAACCAAAAACAGACTTTTTATCGTTAATGCCTAGTTTTAATTTTTATCCTAGGGTATTTCAAAATACTAGAATAACATACAAGTCCTCAAGTTGCATAGACAATATATTTACAAACTTTGATGAAGTAGATGTGTTAGTATTTGAAAACTGTATATCGGATCACACAGCACAAAAAGTAATATTAAATGTTAAATGCGAAAAAAGGCATATACAAATTTATAAACGATTTTTTACAAAGGAATGCAAGGATGAATTTTTATGCTGTCTGAATAACCAAGATTGGAACAATTTTATGCAAATTTTTCAACAGAATTTCCCTCGAAAGCTATGTTCAAAATCAAACAAAAATACAAATATGTTCAATGATCCCGAAATCACCGAATGTAAACGTCAATTAGACCTTTTATTAATGCTATCTAGACAGCACCCAATAAATTATAAAGAACAATATAAACAAAAGAAAAAAGGATATGATAACATTTTAATTAAATCGCGAGCTAAATATTATGAAAATAGAATGAACAACTCAGATAATAAAATTAAGTGTTTGTGGGCAATCTGTAAGGAAATTACAGGGATATCAATTAATGAGTCTGGCTTAAAAATCGAGGGAAATTCTAAAGATGTAGCAAATAATTATAATGATTATTTAATATCTGTTGTGCCTAACCTTATGCAAAATTTATCAAACATCCCTTTTGATTGCAATATTATTGAAAATGATCGGTCAATGTATTTGAGACCCATGTCAGCAGACGAATTGTGTAATATAGCCAAAAATATAAAAAACAAACATAGTTGTGGCATAGATGAAATCCCAACCAGCATTGTTAAAATGTCTGTTGACAAATGTAAGAATGTGTTATGTTATATAATTAATAATTCTTTTCGATATGGTTCATTTCCGTTAAATTTAAAAATAGCACTAATAAAGCCAATATATAAAAAGGGTGATCCAGAACAGATGGATAATTATAGACCAATTAGTCTGCTGACAGGTTTTTCAAAGTTTTTGAGATGGCTATGTGTTCACGGCTTATGCAATTTTTGACAGGCTGTAATGTTTTTTGCAAAAATCAACACGGATATCTAAAAGGAAAATCAACAGCAACAGTTATTTTTCAATTCATTCAAACAGTTTTGCATCACCTTGAAAATGGAAATGTAGCCTTGGGCATGTTCTTGGATTCGTCAAAAGCTTACGATTCTTTGGATAGAGAATTATTATTTAAGAAACTGTATATGTATGGGATAAGAGGCCGAGCTTATGAATGGTTAGAATCATATCTTAATAAAAGACAGCAGAAAGTTTTAATCAGAAAAAATGGAAAAGAGTATTAGTCTGAAACTTTAACAACTAAAGTCGGAATAGCACAGGGCAGTATACTGGGCCCCATTCTATTTATTATTTTTGGAAATGATTTAAGCAATATAATTGAAGTTGATCAAAAAATTGTTAAATATGACGATGACACTAACTTACTTATGGGGAGTAAAAACATTGACGAACTAATTAAAAATAGTAAAGAATTTCTTGATAAAGTAACAGTATGGTTTTCAAAAAACAGATTAATTTTAAACACAAATAAAAGAAACTTACTTTTGTTTAGGACTAAACTATCTAAAGTACAAAAACCTAATGGCAATGGCCTTATTTTTTCAGAAAACACTAAATTTTTAGGAGTACACATTAATGAATATTTGGACTGGTCTTTTCAGATCAAATATCTAGTAAAAAAATTAAACTCCATTTGCATCAGTATTCGTGTAACAAAGAAATATATGAATGAGAAAACCTTAAGAATAATTTACTTTGCTAATTTTGAGGCGTCAGCGAAATATGGAATTATATTCTGGGGAAGGGACAGCCAAATTCAGAACCTTTTTGTCATTCAAAAGAGGATAATAAGAATTATAAAGAATATGAGCTATAATGAATCATGTCGATCTCTGTTTAGAAACATGCGAATATCGACTATATATGCCTTATATATATACGAATGTTTAATGTTTTTCGCTAAGAACAAAAACTTGTTTGTAGAGCCATTTCGCCATGAACACAATACAAGAACATCTAACATAAATTATCCCACACACCGATTGACACTAACTGAAAAATCTCCTCATTACATCTGCTTAAGAATGTATAATAAACTTTCAAACAGAATTAAAAGGATCGATACACAAGCGAGGTTTAAAGCCGAGATCAAAAAGATGTTAATAGAATTAGAACCCTATAACATGGAAGATTTTTTTAGTATGTGAAATCTGTGTAATTAGGTTTAAGATCAAAATGTAGACACCAATTGTACATATTTCCTTTTGACGTCATTTCATTTCGTGTTTATAATTGTACTTTTATTGTACTTATTGTATCATGTCTTGAAGTAAAGAAATTAAGTAAGTAAGTAAGTAAATACAACAATAAACTAAAATAGTATAAAAGGTTCTAGTAAACATAACATAGTATTTATTAATCTCTGAACTAAACAAAGTCAGAGAAATATTTCATAACATCATTCAGATTGTTCCCCCCACTATGCAAGTTTGTATCATCGGCATATTTAATGATTTTGTGTAAAGTTTGTAAGAGAGTTCAAGACATTCACAAAAATTATGAAAAGCATCGGACCTAGTATATACTCCCTGAAGTATTCCTAGATTGGACTGATGATGATGATCTATGATTTTTTGCCATCCCTTGAGACATTTCCAGTTTGGGATCTTTCGGTGATATATGATACTAACTATTTATAAGCATTCTCTCTAATCCCATACATCTCAAGTTTCCTTGCCAATAACTCTCTATTCATACAGTCATAGGCCTTTGAAAGGTCCAAAAACACACCCAATGCCACATTATTATTCTCTATATGTTCAAAAATTATTTTAATGAATTGGCCGTTTGTAATATTACACATTCTAAAATAGTAAACAAACGTTTCGATTTTGATTGCCTGTGTGCATGTTTCTCTATGATTATATTACATTGATGAAGTATGAGTATGATATTCACTGGCAAACAATCCATTTGATTAGTATAGAATATACCTGTATGGTTTATTCTTAGGTTCATTTTAGGAATAAACAATTTATAAAATCTATAATGTAAAAGGTCTTTGTATTTATTATACATGAATGCTCCTTTTCCAAAGTTAACAATTTATAGCTCTCTAGCATGGTCTTATAATATGATCTTGAATATGATATCATATATGAATAAACTTGAAATTTTCTTACATAATTTAAACATCTAGGAAATGTCTTTTGTACCTTTTCAGTTAGATCTATGGTAACATATGCTTGTGGTACCCAAATTATTAATGCATATTCTAGCAGGTCTTATACTGTGCTACCAATATTTTCCAAAACATAATTACAAACACTAGAACTCTGCATGTCCTATTAACAATAGAACAGTAATGATTATTAAATCGTAGATGACACTGAAAGTTCACTCCTAGATCCTTAAGTTCATCTTTTTGTATCAATTGATGATCTTTTATAAAATGTAATATAAATTAATATGCTGAACTATTATTCAATGATTTTAAAATAAGAACAAGTTTTGCAGCCCTTTCATTTCATAATCTATTTAGCAGCTCATTGTGGAATAAATTAAATGAAGTAAAAATTTATTACACCCCACCAGAGGGCGCATTTGAAGTTAAGATATTCCCTATATGTTTAAAGTATTCTTCACTAATGTCATTGTTTATCGAGTAGATATTTCCCACCAACTAAAAACAAGATATTCTAAAGCTTTCGCTGTCATCATAAGTATCTGCAAAAAGCAGGTTGTTTTCTCTGAAAATAACAGGTATTGGCTTCTAAAAAATAAGTGACAAGCGCCTTGAAAAAAAAATTAATAGTTAAATCAACCATTTTTGCATAGCTAACATTTAGAATATTGCAATAACCTTCTGCCTGTTGCATTAACAACTTTCTTGAGTATTTAACAATAATAGCCTAAAGTTTGAGCTGATATTTTATTCTAGTGAGCTTTTTAACATTGATCCAGTGTTAAATAAAGATCAACACCTTAATTCTGTTAATTGGCCAGTTCTTTATGTTCCTTCAATATCATGTTTTAATTTATCTTTAACAGTGAAAACCCTAGCCTTACCAATTAACATTTCTAAACAACCATCTGAAAAAGGTTACTGTATCTGAAACCAACAAGGAGCAATGTTTATTTAACCCTTCTGAAATAGTTAAGGTTAAATCCTTAGCATAACTAAAAGCCAAATGCATAAATCACATCAATTCCTAGTTGTGTCTCAGAATGTAATCGTGCAGGTGCTTGTGCTGGGCTACTTGATTCAATTTCATTGTTTAGTTTCTCTTAAAAGGCAGTATAATCATATTAAATTTGACTATTTATTTGCATAATAATTAGGGTTATAAGTACAAGGGTTTAAGTCCAACATCCACCGACATGCAACGCTCGTTGAGAGGTAAGTATAGAATTTTCCTTTTGTGTGTGTGTGCCAAACATAAAAAAGTCACAGTAAATGACAAAATGAAAAATGGTTCTGGGACCAAAAGAAAATTCCCTGTATCTGAAAAGTTTCGAAATTAAAAAAATATTATATTTACAAGCCAACGTCAAATGGCTAACTAAGAGAGAGGCAGCACCTTTGGCCCAAATTCGCCGGTGCATGTGAAATAACTAAAGCGATAGGGGAATCACTGATCACCGACAAACTCTGAGACATGAATTACTTTTATGTTATTATTCGTTTCTCCACTGAAAAGTGTTAGTGAAGTTACGTCGTTTCAACTGTTATGTAATAAAGACAATAAAGTAATTTGTTGCAGGACACAGGACCAAAGTGAGCTTAGAAAAAAGTCATGCCCAAATGGATGAAAGAAAACTAAAATCCATTGTTAGGGAACTGCTGGTGGAAACCTTTGGGCCCTTTCAAGTAAAAATGCATAAAGAAATGGAGGAAATGAAGAAATCTGTTCAATTCATGTCAGAACAGTTCGAAGATCAAAAAAGGAAATAGAATTTCTTGATGTGTAAACATCTTACGCGGCGGTATGAGGACAATCTCGGCAAATGCGACGTAAGTGGGGGGACGGAAATGTGGGAACGGAATGTGTAAACCGATTCTAGCCGCTAGGCGGTATTATTATATACAATTCTGCCATTTAAATTCGTTTTAAACGGATTTTAGACAATCAAAAAGCATATTTTAAATTAAACGATCCGTCCAAAGTATTATTTTTATTGTATTATATTCGCAGTGTATTTGTATCCATAGCACAGCTTATTTTTAATGGATGATTGAATTTAAAATGAATTTTCGCTTCAAAATCCACGACAAATTCGTCCGAAGCCACGGTTGTCGTCCTCAAATGGTCCGAATTTTCGGATTTTTATACAATTTTGCCATTTAAAATCGTTTTTAAACGGATTTTAGACAATGAAAGAGCATATTATTATTTTAAATGAAATGAACTGTCAAAAGTATAATTCAGATGCCCAGGCGTTTAAAAGAATATTGAATCATAGCCCTCTTCTAGAATTTGAAAAAATTGGTTATTGACTTTCCCAATTCAAAGGATGTCGGCCCAAGATTACTAGGTAAATAAGCTGTGTCCATATGTTGATGTTACTCCTGGTGGCATTAGATTTTCGTGTCGAATTTGTGCAGTGAATTAATCCACTCCAAAGCTGCCAGTAAGTATTATTAAAGAATCCTAACTAATATTATAAATGCGAATGTGTTTGTTTTTATTCTATGAACAAGCTAAAATGTATAGATAACGGTGCGCGTTGAAAATACCAGTTCTCATCCAATCACTATAATAATAATAATATTTATTGATGATGTACATAATGTAAATATTTTCACACGTCAAATATAAAGATAAAACTTAAAAATATACAGTTTAAAAAAAGTCATGAAAGTTGTTTTTCTTTTAGCTAAAATATTAATAAAACAAAACACAGTATATTTTCTAGTCCCTCGCTTATCATCACGACAAAATTTGACCTTTTCTCTGCCAAGGGCTCGAACAAACAAACTAAATTTTTCACCACTCCATGTTATGTGCAGAACTTATAATAATCATAACAAAGACTTTGATATATTTAATACCACAATTCCACAAATCCGCAGACATTTCTGTACATTTTCCGCTAATAGCACATAACATCATTTTCACTACCACTCCCTAATAACGCTGTACTATGTTGTGCAATAGTGCAATTATGATTTTGATCTTGTGTTTTATGTAATTATTTATGACATTTATTTGTACTATGTTATTTTATTTTTGCTTGTTATTTGTTAACTCTGAATTTTTATAATGCGTACTGTTATGTTATTTTTAAGTTCTTTTATGTTTTATGCTTTTATATTTTCCTGCTTTGTAATTGGGAAGTTTTCCTGTTAAGCAGTGTAGTAATAAATAAATAAATAAATAAATATTAACAAATACGAAATAAGTTTGACAGATAATACAACATAAAGCAATAAGACAGCTAAGGCAACTGCCTATATGCCCCTGAACAGTTGCTACTTCAAATCATTGAAATTGTTATTGAAATATACGTAGATTTAAGTTGTATCTGTAATTGGCACCAGTGCTGTTGATACGTATGTAATAAATAAATAAATAAATAAATTCCTCCAGGTCATAAAAGGCCTTCATCTTGAGATAATTTTTAACTTTAGACTTAAATAGATGGTAGTCCAACTTTTTAACACATAGTGGCAACACTGGGAGAACTGAAGTTAAGCAACGTCTGGCGTGGTTAGTACTTGGATGGGTGACCGCTTGGGAACACAACATGCTGTTGTCATTTTTTTACACCCAATGTAGTTTTAATTGTATTTTCATGTAATTTTTTTTTATCATTGTGACCATTTGTGGAGAGTTATGGATTTTACGTGTTCCCGGGGCTTATTGTGGCTTATGGAGTATTGTGAGGAGAGGTTTCTTGACCCCACTGTTTGTTTGCTTGTGTTTTGTTTTCTGCTCTACCATATGTATTTTTACCTCCGTGGCATGTCTTTAGTTTTAAGTTTTGAGATTTGTATATATTTAGCTAAATGTCTTAATAGACTACTATGTAACATAGGAGCGCCTACTTGCAGAATAGGTTTTAGGAAAACTACTGTCGACGAATATTTTATGATACTAGTGTGTGTAATTTTATAGTTTGCTACATTGTTTTTGTTTTATTTGTATTACTTTAGTTGTATGTAGTAAAGCTTTGTCTACAAAATGTATATTTTTATGACATTAAAGTATATTTTGATTTGATTTGATTTAAACATCAGTATCGAGTACTAGCAGCCTCGCTCAATTTTTTTTTTAACGAAATGAGGACTTTAAAAAGGAAAATAAAGAACAGCAAGAAAAACAAAATAATCTCCTAATTGTTTGTCGGAATACCCAAACAACAGAAGGATGATCCCAAAAAAGTATTCGAAAAGGTCATAACATCAATGCATGTAGAAATAAAGAGCGAATAAATAACTGAATGCTACAGATTACACAAAGGAGGACGGATCCATGTTGGTAAAACTAACCCGATTGGACCTCAAACAGAAAATTAAAGAGCTTAAAGGTATCACGTAGTGATAGGCATAACCGAATTATTTTGATAACCTCATTATTTGCATTCAAATAATATTAATAACCGAATGATTATTTGAATAATCATTGGAATAAATTCAGGTTAGCGATCGCAGCCAGTTAGGAAGGAGGTTCAGCATCACCGGCATCGTAACTGTAATTGTCTTATTAGGTACGGCTTAATAAATAACAATAGAATACGAGTAAACATTTGATTACGCAATATTATTGAACAAATTAAAAAGCATTTTACGTTTTTAAACCAAAAATACTTAAACTGCAAAATAAGATTCTTGGATGTGTTGATAGTACTATAATAATATTAATATTTATAGTACTATAATAATATTAATATTTAATAGTACATATTATATTGTTATAGTTATATTACGACATTGAACCCAAAAAAGCTTGAAAACCAAAAGCGCTTATATGACACCAGAACCCAGAAATCTTCAAATTCGAAGATACTTAATATCGACAAGACTCAAAAACTTCAAAATTCCTGGAACTTAATATTGACCCAATGTATTTTCTATCTTTTATAATAAACTTAGCATTATTAGCAATTCTGGGTTCACTTGAGCATATCCAGTGACAAAATAACTACCCATAGATACAAATAAAAAGCGAATTTTTAAAATGCTCTAAGCTCTAATAAATTGTGTAAAATGTATTATTATGGTAGGATGGGAATATGTAATTCAAAAATACTACCTACCTTAGCTAATCCAGCTTTATGAGCACCCATCGACTCCATATGCTTTACGTACTTTGCAAAATCTTTGAATTCTTCCCATGTTGGCCGAAAAACCATAATTCTAAATAAAAACAAATATTAGAATGGCCGGCGATAATAAACATTACAAATACACAAAGATGTGTCACTTACTTATGGCATCTTTGGTTGTTTTCGGCCATTATTAAGTGTTAATTTCACGAAACCAATAAACTCCGACGAAAACCCTAATTTCACAAAAAAAGAAGTTCAGTCTTTAGGCAAAAAGTTTCTCAAAATGCATTCTGTTTTCTGTTGATCGTCTAATTTTTCAAGCGGCCATTACTGACACACAAATCTTCACGTAGACAAAATACATAGATTAACAGAACTAGAAACACGGAATATAATAATGAATGTAGTTGATCACTTATTTCACTGCACTTGGAAAAATTTATATCGAAAATATAACTAACTTTTAACATAATTTCTCCCAAAAACTGTAAACAATTCCACAACACTCCCCACACCGTTCGTCCCATAGATGTTCGTCCATTTGCAAGATGGAATATAACGCTAACGCATGCGTATTGTATTTTGGACAATAAATTGGGAAAAGTCGAAATGGGTCAGCGCCACCTAGTGTATGTGACGTGTAATGGCTCGGTGTGTATTGCCCGTACCACATCATAGGGCTAAGGGGTTGCGTGCGCATCACATTATTGACAAAAATGTCTAGTATTACACTTCCTGCATCGCCCTCCGCTCGCTTCGCTCGCTACGGGGACGCTCTCAATAGAAACTAACCCAAGGCATGCCCAAATAAAGAAAAAAGTTTTTACACATATTAAAAAAAAACCTGCCTTGCCACCGAAATCGAACCCGGACCGCTCTATCACAGACTCATCATCGAACCTATGAGCTACGAGACCTGTTGACAGCAATTCGCTAAACCCTAAAGATATAGCGTTTGTCAACCATGCAATGCGCGCGCAACTCTGATGCTCTCTGACTTGGTACGGGAAACGTCTACTGGTTCGTATAGACCTTACAATGGTATAGACATGCAGCAGAACAGTGTAACCTGGTGAGCGTCGAATATTTGCCGTTCTATAAGTTCATGCGACTTGTCAAAGATGCGAATGTACATCCACGCCAAGGATAATAAACAAGAGAGGATCGTTACGTAAGCCACGGGCAAAGTTTAGCGCGAACATATGGCAAAGACGTACGTACGGGCAAGACTATTTTTCTTGTTTAGGTTTAGAGTTTATAAAAATGTGTTTAAACTCAAAATTTTCAATGGAAAATAAAATTAAACTATTTCTTATGATATTACCATGGTTTTTTTTTATTAATAAAGAATGGAAAATATTTTTTTTTCAAGCTTTTTGTTTTTGAATTTAAACAAACCTTGATACGCCAAAAGAAACGGAACATCACACACATACACCAAATATATACGTTATACTAAAACCACTCTGACTCTGAGTAACCTAGCAGAGATCAAAAAATCAAAATCCCTGGACTCACTCACTATTGATAATGAACTTCAGTACAAATCACACATCACAAAATTGAAGCATAAACTGAACTCAATTTGTTTCCCTAAGCGCCTATTGCAACAAGTTACGCCACCCACGTGCTTCAAATAGTAAGTATACCTACTTTGGCTACTTTCACTCTATAATATGCTACGTAGTTCAATTCTGAGAGGTGAGACTGCAAAAATTAATATACAGGGCTTTTCAGAATTGAATGCTAATCCTTAAGGGTGATAATCTTTGGGTGATTTTAAGAAAAAAATGTCATATGAACATAGGTACGCAACCGCCTTAATTTTGAGATGCAGGGTTTTGAAAATTTAAAGAGAAATCGGTTTTATCCCAATATTTCTCAAACCGCTGTAGATATTTCTTTACATTTTGCTAGGTATTAAGTACGTATAAAAATACATTTTTTTAAGCAAAAGATTTTTTTCAACTCCAATCACTGTCACCCCCTCACCACCTGCCCTCTTATATTTGTAAACGAAAAAATGAAACCCTACTGCTTTTTTCAAAATAAAACTTATTTTCGCAAGCTCTTATTATTTCTTAATAAGAATGTTCTCTTGACTTTTTCTATTCGACGAACAGTTTTCGATTAAAAAAATAAAATGCATTATCTGCACGGTCCTAATTCCTAAATTTTGAATAATGTAATAATCAAAGAAAAATAATATTCCTAATTCTAACAATGACGAAATTTTTTCGAAAAGTAAGAGAGACGATGAGGAGAAGGGCTGAAGCATGCATATATTTGGAGATGGTGGACATTTTCAGCAGTTGGTTTAATTGAATTGTATGTTTCGTTAAAAATTCAATTTCGTCTTTGTTAAAATATTTTTCATTGACTTACATTATTCAAAATTTAGGAATTAGGATCGTGCAGATAAATGCATTTTATTTTTTTAATCGACCACTGTTCGTCGGACAGAAAAAGACATTCTTATTAAGAAATAATAAGAGCTTGTGAAAATAAGTTTTATTTTGAAAAATAGCAGTGGCGTGGCGTGGCGTTTAAAAATATAAGAGGCACATGTTAAAAGGGGCGCCACTGATTGGAGTTGAAAAAAATCATTTGCTTAAAAAAAATTATTTTGATACGTACTTAATACCTAGCAAAATGTAAAGATATATCTACAGTGGTTTGAGAAATATTGGGATAAAACTGATTTTTTTTTATAATTTTCAACACCCTGTATCTCAAAAATAAGACGGTTGCGGACCCATGTTCATATGACATTTTTTTCCTAAAATCACTCAAAGACTATCACCCTTAAGGATTAGCATTCAATTCTGAAACACCCTGTATAAGCTACAACCGAGAACCTCATGTAAACAGTATTTTAAAAGTAACAATATAATGACCTTCACATCTTTAATTATTACTTATATAAAATTCTGCAAACGACACACAATAACATTAAAAGGAATTTGATTACTAATGAAAATAATCCCTATAATCTCCGCAAAGATCTCTTTCTCATTTCAGCTAAATTGTTAAAGAGTATCATATTACAGAGGTATTACCATATACAACCTTCTTCCCACAAACATCAAAGATAAAGGTATAAATCCATTTAAAAGAGAGGTGGGAAAATTACTAGGGCGTCTATTATAGTCTGCACAACTGTAAGAATGGCACAGCATTCGTCTATATTTACCATGAAAAGATCGCCAGTGAACGGCCAAGCGTCTTGGAGGCTTCTGGAAAATAAATCTTAAGAGGTTATCACATAATTAAGGTATTAATTATATGCACTAAATGTTCGTTTAGTACCTTTCTGAAATAAACGATTCATCGACATTCTGTTTCCAAATTATGGAAAATAAAACTTTTTTATAGTTTTATAATTTGTGTGTATTAAGTAAGTGTTACATTTATAATGCTAATGACATGAGGGGTGTATCTAATTTGTTGACCATCGAAAAATGCTGCTGACCGCCCCTTTTCCAAGAGCCTAGAGCCACCAAATTTCCCACCATGATGCTACTCGATAAGACGCTTCTGCTACCACCCCTAACTACCCCCCAAACCCCTCTAGAATTACACTTCCCTCTTGCACATTTTAATAAAAACGTGTTGATCGCGCCTTTTCCAAGATCCTAGAGCCACCAAATTGCCCACGATGATGGTACTCGATAAGACGCTTCTGCTACCACCCCTAACTGCCCCCCAACCCCTTCCACAATTACACTTCCCTCTTGCGCATGTT
The DNA here is from genome assembly GCA_016904865.1 of Pissodes strobi. Lineage (NCBI taxonomy): Eukaryota > Metazoa > Arthropoda > Insecta > Coleoptera > Curculionidae > Pissodes > Pissodes strobi. The sequence goes on from JAEQML010056518.1 coordinate 18,736, forward strand.
AATAAAAACGTGTTTACCGCCCCTTTTCTATTAGCCTAGAGACACCAAATTGCCCGCGATCATATTACTCGATAAGACGCTTTTGCTACCACCCCTAACTAACCCCCAACCCCCTCCAGAATTACACTTTCCTCTTGCACATTTTAAAAAAACGTGTCGACCGCCCCTTTTCTATTAGCCTAGAAGCACCAAATTGCCCGCGATCATGTTACTCGATAAGACGCTTTCGCTACCACCCCTAACTACCCCCCAACCCCCTCCAGAATTACACTTCCCTCTTGCACATTTTAATAAAAACGTGTTGACCGCCCCTTTTCTATTAGCCTAGAGGCACCAAATTGCCCGCGATCATGTTACTCGATAAGACGCTTTTGCTACCACCCCTAACTACCCCCCAACCCCCTCCAAAATTACACTTCCCTCTTGCACATTAAAAAAAAAACGTGTTGACCGCGCCTTTTCCGAAGACCCTAGAGCCACCTAATTGCCCACGATGATGCTACTCGATAAGACGCTTCTGCTACCACCCCTAACTAACCATCAAACCCCTCCAGAATTACACTTCCCTCTTGCACATTTTAATAAAAATGTGTTGACAGCCTCTTTTCCAAGAGCCTAGAGTCACCAAATTGCCCACGATGATGCTACTCGATAGGACGCTTCTGATACCACCCCTAACTACCCATCAACTCCCTCCAGAATTACACTTCCTTCTTGCACATTTTAATAAAAATGTGTTGACAGCCTCTTTTCCAAGAGCCCAGAGGCACCAAATTGCCCGCGATGATGTTACTCGATAAGACGCTTTTGCTACCACCCCTAACTACCCCCCCAAACCCCCTCCAGGATTACACTTCCCTCTTGCACATTTTAATAAAAACGTGTTGACCGCGCCTTTTCCAACATCCTAGAGCCACCAAATTGCCCACGATGATGCTACTCGATAAGATAAGTCCACCATGAACCATCAACGCATTCAACGCAGAATTGCACTAGCACTTCTATATAGCAGGATTCGCCATAAAAAAAATGGCAAATGATTTATTGGTTCATCCAATTAATTAAAAAAGAGAACAACTAGGAACTTTTTATAAATTGTTTGAAGACCTGCGAGAAAACGGGGAGAAGTTTTTGAATTATTTCTGTATGTCAGTTTCTTCTTTTGATGAGCTGCAAGCTGTCAACCATTTATCTTTATACTCACCTAGCGTCTTGTCTCACAACACAGGCCTGGCCACCACCAAGCTTATTAACTGTTCGGTGTCTATTTAAATTTTTCCCCACAATTTTTTTTAACACCATGTAAACGCTTTCGCTGATGTCGGGTGACTGCCGGTGACAAAAAATCCGGTTAGTATATAAGCTCTTACTTGCTTTCGTACACTTCGATGTGTCTAGTGCAGGATACCCGGCGTCCGGCATCGGACGATGGTGAGGTTTCGTCCGATGTTTATCCAGCACGTTTCCGGCTTCCGACTGTCGGACAAATGTGTGAAAGCTTTCATTTCATGTTACGTACCTCGCGATCGGATATCCGATGCCGGATGATTTTATCCTGCACGTATGAAAAGGCACTAATGTAATACTTTTTGATTCGCCACCCCCTGATTACGTAACTCAATGAAACGACTACCTCAGTTGATGGTTAAGTTTATTCTAATTCCAAGATATATATTTAAATCATACATTCACCTGGCCCGCTTATAATTGGCATTTTAAAGATCCTTTACAGGTGGTCGGGATAAACAAATGCTTTTATTATTGCTTAATACCATAAAGACGGGTGTGGTATCTTAATTAAACACTTTTAATGGACAGTATTATAACATAGGGTGGTGAGATAAATTGAAACATGTATCAGGTATTGATATAATTTAATAATGCAGGTGTAAATTGCATTTAAATATAATGCAGATAAATAAACAGTGTTTTCTATGTTAAATAGAAATTATATGTACAATTCTTAGACTAAAACTTTCAATCATTCATCATTCGTTCAAGTATAAAACTAATATTACAAAAGGTTTCTTAATTATTAAAACTAAAGACTAAAAGTCTTGATTATGCAATTTCTAACTGAAATATGTTTGTCCTTTCTGACGTTCAATGAAATTAAATTTTATGCTTTCAATCTAGCACCTTTCTTTCGTACGGACTACCTTAATCTCCAATGTTTTACTTCACTCTAATCACCTGACCTTTTGGCGCGAAAAGGCACTTGCTAGAGCTCGGTGGCACGACCGACCCAGCAACGTGGAGTGTTTGCAGATTGCAGAGCACTGACTTGAATTTGTCTTCGAGCTGGTTGCCTCCTGGCGCCAGACCAAATAAAAAGTGGGGGGTTGGCGCTTTGCTGAATTCATTTGAGATTACAAGGGTAGAAGCTGTTTTCTTTCTTTATTTGACAGACTGATTGTTCACAAGGCTGACGGAGACAAAAGTACATTGACTTTAAAACGATTACAAACGTTTTTCCATTACTAGTGAAAGTTGGTTCTATTGTAATCGGTTATATTGACAGCACTGCTGTACAGGTTCGAACTAAGGGATCGTCCGTCTAAGGTTGGACTAAGGGTTTTAAAGAACTGGCATATGCTAATTTAAATATACAAATTGGGTTGTACCCGGGGTGAAATAAATCTATTTTGAGTTTAATTGTGGCTCATTCATTCTACATACATACAGGGTGTTAACACCAAACTATACAGTGAAAAACGATAGTTTCTACACGTGTTGGGGTGTTTCCCCAACAACAGGCGTAGCCGACTATATCAAAAGCGGCCTCTCCTATTGGTCGATCCATCTCGTATTACGATATGTCTTCGTGATGCAATCAAATTGTCGCAAGAGCTCTCGTGGTGTAGAGGTTTAGATAGTCGGGTCCCACCTGGAAGGTACTGGTTCGAGCCCCGTAGCTTTTCTTATTATTTTTTAAAGATTATGTTTCTAAATAGTTTTTTTTCTTGATTTTGGGTATGTCTTGGGTTAGATTGGGTTAACACCTGGTTAGTTTCCTCTTCTTGAGCCCCCGTAGCGAGCGGAGGGCCGTGCGGATCGACCAATAGGAGAAGGCGATTTTGATATAGTCGGCTGCGCCTGTAAAGGATCTTAAAATGATTATAATTGCTGATTCAGCGTGACCTTATTTACCATGCCTAATACCATCAACCAATTACACACTAATAACATTATAGTACTGGGTGAGTCTGCTACATACTGCATCTTCCCCGGGCCATTGAAAGAATTTGCATTTCTTTTAAATGGAAATTCTTTCAAGGATCTATTATTAATTACTTTCACAATATTTTAAGCTGTCCACTAAAATCTTGCATACTTTCTACAGAGCTTGTTTAAGGGTACGGATATTTTCGCAAATTTTGGTATAAATTTTCGATAGTACTTTGCAAAATAAGATACAAATCGTTTTACTTCGTCAGAACTTTTGGGAACCGGGTATTCTCTCAATGCGTGATTTTTTTCGGGATCGGGTGATATTCCTTTTTCGTTAACGATGTGCCCTAAATAAAGTATATCTTTTTTTTAATTTGCATTTTAGAGGATTTAGTTTCAAATTTACTGTTCGTAGTCGACTAAAGACGCCCATCAGGTTTTTATTATGATCGTTTAACTTTCTCCAAAAACAATTAAGTCATCTAGGTAAACAAAACACTTTTCGTAGTTAAGACCTGCCATCGCGACTGTCATTAGTCTCGAGAAAGCACTAGGACTAATTTTTAGCCCCATGGGCAGTCTTTTCATTTGCCATTGGCCGCGATCCGTTGTAAAATCTGTAAACTTCCTACTTTGTTCGTCCAATTCCACCTGATAATACCCTTGACTTAAATCCAAATGAGAAAAATAAAGAGCACCCGCCAACGAATCTAAAATATCAACTACATTTGCTATCGGAAATTTACTGTTTACCAACGTACGGTTTAATAATCTGTAGTCTAACATAAGTCTAGAACGCTTCTCTCCAGATGAATCGCTCTTTTTGGGCACTAGCAAGACCGAAGAAGACCACTCGCTTTGAGCGCTTTCAATAATATCATCCTCGACCATTCGCGAGATATGGTTATTTATTTCATTTTGTGTTTGCGCCAGCCTGTAAGGTTTCACGTATACTGGTTGCGTATTTGGTATAACTTGGATTGACTGTTTAAAAATTATATTTGTAACTGACAATTTATCCCCCGGCATTTGAAATATGTCCGCAAACTTGGCAGTAAGCCCTTCTATAGAAACTGTTCCTCTTCATTTAAGTAATTTAAAATTAACATATCAAACAATTTCTTTACTCTATTAACCGAAATATTATGAGTACTAAACTGACGGCAAGTATAGTCACTCAACCTTTGGGCTTTAGGCAAACCATTTTTTAAATATACTTCACTTTCGCGCGTGTTCAAAATTTTGACTGGTACTTCTCCATTTTTTGGTTGCGCTATTACCCCTGCCACAAACACACTCGGACATATCTCGTTCTGTAAAATTACACAGCCCTCTGTTAGTCCTGTTTTAACGTACTGAATAATCTCACATCTAGGAGGAATTATCGAAACACGGTTATTCCTACCACTTAAGTTTAAAATTACTTTTTTATCCCCGCTTAAAAGAGTTAATGTATTTTCTTCATAATTCAAATTGGCTTTGTATAACTTTCAGAAGTTTTCCCCAATTATCCCATTAGTATGGCATGGTAGAGATTCAAATATATAACATTTAGCTCTAAACTTTATATTTCCTATACAAAGATTTAAAAAACTTTCCAATTTCGCCGACAGTTTTTAGCTTCGAAGCGAATTCTGATCAATCTGGTTCGTGGCGACCGATGGCTCCGCTACGAGGGAGAATCTACGGTCAGTGTGCAAACGCCTTGATATTCTGTACTGTTGGGTCGCGTTGAATTAAATAATTATTAAGATCGCTACAATGACGAGATATTGTTGTGCGGATAATTGTATTAGAAAAGTGGGTGAAGGATTTTCATTTTTTAAAAGTCCCAAAGACCCTATCAAGTAAGATTTTTAAAGATAGTTCCCTGATTAGATATTAGATATGCATGCAGTTTTTAAATTACACGTATAATCGGTTGAACAAATATGTCTTTATTAAAATTCTGTTATTTATCTAAATTTGGATAAAGACAATAGTGAGAAAAGAAAACAAGTACGACAAAAATAAAATGCCCGTCACAACTAGCGTGAGCAAAAAACCGTTTATATTTTAATAATTGCGAATTTTTCATATGACCTTTTGTGTTTTTAAAGCCACTCTTATATTTTAACATTGAAAATGTTTCTATTATCCTAGTATAGAGCCTCAAATCGTGAAAAAGTGCATTTGCACATGACATCACCGGATCGTGTTAGTTTATTTACTTAAACTTAAATTTGATTACAAGGTTTCGGAATCGATTAAAATGACTAAAATAAATTGGAACTAACTGAAACTAACCGAAAGTTGATTGAATGACTAACCAAAACTCGCCAAAAGTAACCAAAACGGGCTAAACGTACCAGTACAGGTTAAAAAAATTAAAGTAAGTTAAAACTAACCAAAACGAACGGAATTTTGACGACTAACCAAAGCTAACCAAAAACATTAAATTTGATTATAACGTATCGGAACAGATTCAAATGACTAAAATAAATTGGAACCAACTGAAACTAACCGAAAGTTGATTGAAAAACTAACCACAACTAACCAAAAGTAACTAAAAACACCAAAAAGGGCTAAAATGTATGGAAACAGATTAAAAATATTAAAGTAAGTTGGGACTAACTCAAAGTAACCGAATTTTGGCGACTAAACAAAAGCATTAAAATTGGTTATAAAGTATCGGAACCGGTTCAAATGACTAAAATAAATTGAAACTAACTGTAATTAACAGAAAGTTGTTTGCACGACTAATCAAATCTAGCTAAGGTAACCAAAAGCACTAAGGGCTTAAACCTATCTGAATAGATTAAAAATATAAAAGTCAGTTGAAACTAACCCAAATTGACCTAATTTTGACGACTGACATAATTTAACCAAAAACATTTAAATTGATTACAATGTATCGAAACCGGTTCAAATGAGTGAAATAAATTGGAACTCACTGAAAGTGACCGAACGCTGGTTGAATAACTAATCAAAAGTTACTAAAAGTACCGTAACTGGCTAAAACGTATCGTCATAGATTAAAAATATTGGAGTAAGATAAAATTATCCCAAATTAATCGAATTTTGGCGACTGACCTAAACTAACCAAAAACAGTAAAATTAGTAATAACGTATCGGAACCGGTTCAAATAACTAAAATAAATTGAAACTAACTCAAATTAACCGAAAGTTGATTGAACGACTAAACAAAACTAACCAAGAGCACCAAGAAGGCGAAAATATAAATCAAAACAAATAAAAAAAAATTGAAGTAAGTTGAAACTCACTTAAATTAGCCGAATTTCGGCGATTAACAAAAATTAGCCAAAAACATCAAAATTAGTTATACTAGTAACGTATTGAAACCGGTTCAAATTCTAAAATAAATAAAAACCTACTAAAACTGACAGAAAGTTGATTGAATGACTAACCAAAAGTAACCAAAAGCACTAAAACGTATCGGAATAGGTTACAAAAACCAAAGTAAGTTAAATAAAACTAACCAAAATAAAACGAATTTTCGCGGCTAACCAAATCTAATCAAAAGCATTAAATTTTATTATAACGTATCGGAGCCGGTTCAAATGAATACCTCTCTGGTTTCATGCGAGTGATTTTTCAAGGACGCGTTACGACACGGAAATTTTTACTGAATGTCACAAGACGGTTTATAAAAAATTGATTATAACGTATCGGATGAAACCACAGAAGTAATCATTTGAACCGGCTCCGATACGTTATAATAAAATTTAATGCTTTTGATTAGTTTTGGTTAGCCGCGAAAATTCAGTTTTTTTGGTTAGTTTTGACTTACTTTAATTTGTGTAATCTATTCCGATACATTTTAGCACGTTTTGGTGCTTTTGGTTACTTTTAGTTAATTTTAGTTAGTCGTTCAATCAACTTTCGGGTAATTTCAATTAGTTTGTATTGGTTGGTCACTCAATCAACTGTCGGTTAGGTTCAGTTAGTATATGTTACAACCTATTTTAATGTTTTTGGTTAGTCGCTAATATTCAGTTAATTTGGGTTATTTTTAACTTACTTTAATATTTTTAATCTGCACCTTTTACCACTTTTTGGTGCTTTTTGTTACTTTTGGTTAATTCTAGTTAGTCGTTCAATCAACTTTCGGGTAATTTCAATTAGTTTATTTTAGTCATTTGAACCGGTGTTGGTACGTTATAAACAATTTTAATGTTTTTGGTTAATTTTAGTTAGTCGCCAAAATTCGGTTAATTTGAGTTAGTTTTAACTTACTTTAATGTTTAAAACTATTCTGATACGCTGTAGCCCTTTTTGATGCTTTTGGTTAATTTTGGTTAGTCGCTCAATAAACTTTGAGTTAATTTCAGTTATTTTTAATTTATTTTTGTCACTTGAACCGACTCCGATACGTTACAATCAAATTTAATGTTTTCGGTTAGTTTTGGTTAGTCGCCAAAATTCGGTTCATTTAAGTCAATGTTAACTTACTTTAATATTTTTAATTTGTTCCGATACGGTTTAGCCCTTTTTGGTGCTTTTAGTTAGTTGTTCAATCAACTTTCGGTTAGTTTTAGTTAGTACCAATTTATTTTAGTAATTTGAACCGGATCTGATACGTTATAATCAATTTTAATGTATTTGGTTAGTTTTGGTTAGCCGCAAAAGTTCGGTTAATTTGAGTTACTTTTAACTTACTTTACTTTTTTTAATCTGTTCCGATACATTTTAATCCTTTTTGGTGCTTTTGGTTAGTTTGGGTTAGTAGTTCAATCAACTTTCGGTTAGTTTCAGTTAGTTTTAATTTTATTTTGTCATTTGAACATATTCCGTCCGCATAAACCCTACCCAAACTAACATGATCTCTCACGCATATGACGTCATGTGTGGCAAATGTAGCATGCACTTTTTGACAATTTGATGCCCCATAACAGGAAGACAGAAACATTTTCAGTGTTAAAAGTACTAAGGCAGACGTAGCGCGTTGAGAGAAATTCTCACAGCCAATCACTTGAGAAATGCACCCGATTAATTGGCCATGTTAAAGAAGACGCCAAATAAGTCAGCTAGAGTGAAGGATAGCAAAGCCATCTCCGAAAACTGACGGATTCGCAGAAAATCTGGGAGAAATACTCGTAGCGCGAGTAATGCAGTGACCTTTAAGAAGCTATAAATGTAGTTTATTAGCTTCATATGTCCCTTTTTATATTTAAAATCCCATACTATTTGTCAGATATTTTGAACCTTCTGCTTTATACATGTTTTAAATAAATAAATCAAGCTACAAACTGCCAAATAAATTATTTTAATTGGTATTACCTTTATTTATAATGTTTTTGAATTTAGTATACGTTACTATTTTGTATAACTTTGTTACTGCTCGCGTGCAGTTAGGATAATGGAGGCGTGGTGCTTGGGAAGTCGACTAAATCTAAACCATACCAAAACGGCGCTTATATGTTTCAGTAAAACAAATATTTCACAGGAATCCCTCTTTGTTGGGCAGGGTGGCAGGTCTATACCTGTAATCAATAGCACTAATTTTTTGGGAGTACATATGGACTCCAATCTTAATTGGGAGTGTCACACACAAAATTTGCGAGCTAGGCTAAACAGCTATTGTGGTCTCATCTGTACACTTCGCTCGGTACTGTCCATAGAATCCATCAAAATCTTTTATTTTGGGCAAATTCAGTCACTTTTATTGTATGGACTTACATTTTGGGGTTCTCACCACAGGCTATGGGAGCTTTTCAAGCACAAAAAAAGATTATTAGGTGCATGATGCATTTGCATCCAAGAACTTCATGTAGGCTATATTTTATGGAATTGGAAATATTAACGCTTCCCTCACTTTATTTCATGTCATTAGTGGTTTACGTTAAAAATAATTATCATTTGTTTTATACCAACGAACATTTTTATGCCCAGGATATGTCAATTGAGACCAGGAATCGGCTGGCCCTCAGTGTGCCAGCACATAAATCCACTTTTTTATGAAAAGGGACCACAATATAAAGCCATTAAAGCATTTAACATGCTGCCCAAAGATATTAGGGATATACAAACTGTTAGCTCATTCAGGGGGAACGTCAGGAACTGGCTGCTACGGAAATGTTATTATACACTCAGTTTTAATGAATAACAATAATTATGCATATGTATGTGTTCTTTTATGTTTAATACTTATATTTGTGTTTTTATTTGTATCTAATAATGTCTCGTTTTTTATATTTTAAATTATTGTAAATTTTGATTTATAGCTACGCCTACATTCTATGGGCGATCTTATGACGTTGCTTTGTCATGTATAATGATTTGGTCGGCAATTAAGATGTTATTTATTTATTTATTTACATAGTTTTATTCATTTGAATTACGTATTAAAAATTACCTTAATCGCTCTTTGAAATATCATGTATCAAATAATAATCGAGGAAATAATTTTGCATCAGCTAATACTTTTTGAATCTCCCCTCACAGCAGTGGCGGCGCTTAGGTACACTGGGCCCCTAAGCAAATATTACATCGGGCCCCTCTCTTCTTGTATTAAAATTTAAAAAAACCTATATTTTATACTTGATAATCAGTCGTTTTATTTAAATAACTACATTTATTAAACATTTGAATTAAAACGAGATTAAATTATGAAATAAAATACATAAATTATACTAATGAATCCACAGCAACAACAACAAGGCAACTAAAACTGCAAAAATAAACTAAAATTATTTATTTAGTATAAACACAAAATATAACCTTAACTCGAAGAACCTTAACGTGATTACTGAGTACTGAAGTAAGTTTGTCAAAAATGCATAAAATGCCATCGCCATTTATTTCTTTAAATATATAACCTATCTACTAGGTACTTAAAAGTCTCTTTTTCTGGCCTTACTAATGGCAAATTGTTCAACTAAATCCCGAATATCCATTTTGGATGCCGTGTTATGTTCGATAGACAAAATGGAGAGATCATGCAGTCTATGCTGACTTGTGGAATTTCTTAAGTATTTTTTTAAGATCTTTAATTTACTAAATGACCTTTCATCGGTGGCAACTGTCAACTGTTACTGGAGTGTCAAAAATAAAATCAATAAAATAACGACCTCATTAAAGTCGCTTTCAAGGATACTATATTTCTGCAATAATAAATTTGCAAAATCCCGAATATTCATAGTGTCATTCAAATCATATTTAATAAAGCAAGAACATTTACAAATTGAAGGCTTAGATTATGATTTAGTACATCGCTATACTTTTTTTGAAGTTGATCGCAACTTCTAACTAGTTCCTCTTCCTTCATTTTAAAAATATTTTTCGGTTCCAAAAATTGAAATATATTTGTCAACTTTTCTGTTCAGCTTTCAAATCTAGTGGTAAGCCATTCAATCACAATATCTAATATGAAGTAAAACACATTAATTTTAAACCGTTTATCTTGACATTAAAAATGATAATCAGTAGCAAGTTCATCAAAATGCGATTTTACTTTCGGTTGACGTTTTTCTGAGAAAATTGGCTGGATTCCCCATTTTTTTGCTAACTCAGTTCTTTCGACGATAAAATTTTCGTATGATGAACGAAGTGTTTGCAAATTTATTTTGGTGCGACTTAATGTTTTTCCTTCTTCCAAGTTCCTCAAGTTCTAAATTATGTTTTTGCAAAATTTTTGAAGAAAAATTTATTTCTGATAATATTTTATGCATAAGCAGGCAATGCAAAATAAAGTTCAAGGTTTCCATATTTTTTCTGAAACTTTTGGCTTGATCGATCTCGTCTTTTTTTTGAACTATTGAGAATTATTTCGGTTAGGGATTTGATAATATCTATATAACGGAGTTTAACAGCAGTAACAAGTAACAGAGAGCAACCGACCTGCCCATCGAGTTGGATTTAGTTTTTTTAAAACTGTATTTGATTCACTTGTGAAACTACCCAATATGTCCCAACGATTAAGACCATTACCGAAGAAACAATAAAGAGTTTGTAAATTCGTAAAAAAAAACCTTCGATGGGTCTACAACCGTTCACAGCATCTAAAAGTACTAGATTCAGATTATGAGAAGCGCAATGTACATATTCAGCATTTGGCTGAATGTTCTTAATTTTTTGTTGTACACCATTGTATATCTCACTCATTACGCTTGCACCATCGTAACCTTGGCCGTAACATTTCTTGATGTCAATATTTTTTTGATTTAATATGTCCAATGCCGATTTTACCATGCTCTCAGCGGAATGATCCTTTACTGAAAAAAATCCTAAAAAAGTTTCCTTAATTTCAGTGGTCCTTCCTTGGTTAAGACCTCCTAAAGTCTTCACGTTGACATATCTAATTATAATACTAAGCTGGTCAATTTTGGTGATATCCTGCGTGGTATCCATTATTAACGTGAAAAATGGTGCGTTATTAATTTTTGCTATCAAGGTGAATGCGAGGCTATGAATAAGCTCATTTTGAATATCTTTACTCAAGTATTTTGCACTACCTAAAATTATTCTTTTGTCAAAGAAAATATTATTGAGAAATACAATTACAAACCTTTCGGCATCTCGACCACTTGCTTCATAATATTATCAAATTTGCCAAAAATTTAACTTGTTCCAAGAAATGTCCATGGTATTCATCAATTTCTGAAATATTTTCTCGATGTCCTCTAAGTGGTAGGGAACCCTTTGATAATATTAAAACAATGTTGAATAGACGATCTAAAACTAGTTTCCAAAATGAAGTTTCATATCGCAAAACTTTTTCAACTTCTGAATCTAGTGTCCCGTTCTTCTTCCACAAGTCATATATTTTGCATGCCTGGATATGAAAAGATGATGTGCTGTGCTGTTGAATTTTAAGACTTAAATTGTTCCATTCGCGAACCCTAGTACACCACTGATTTTTCTTTTTTGAATATATGGTTCACAGTAAGCTGAATCCAATATTTTAGAATAACATAGCCATAGACGGGGCACTATTCCATATTTAGTTTGTATGTTATAGTAGAATTCGGAAAACTTTCTGCCATCCTGTTTTGGATCCCTAGGAAATGGACCTCCGAGTCTACATGGCTGAGAGCTTATTATAGCCCTTCTATCTTCATCACTTAGGTCTCTATCTAAAAAGGTTCCCAAGTCTGTAGCAATTAATTGACTATGACTGTCGTTTACATTATTTTCAGTAGTGGCTGAAATGGAACTGTGCTGCACATCTACATGTTCTGAATTTGGTGCTTGTAATAGTTTAGTTGATGGATTTGATGTAGATGTAGATTCGATATTTGTAGGGCAAATAGCCCGTCCTTCGGTTTCAATGACTAGAGCTGCAGTTTCAACTGGTTTTTAAAAAAAATTGTCTAGTGTTGGAAGTTTTTCTATTTGTAATTCCCTTTCTTTTTTTTAATTTTCGTTTCAATGCATCACTTTTCGTCTTTTTTTCCTGGTTCATTTTTGATTACTTATCAACCTATCTCTATTTTGTCAACTGATTTCTATCTTAGATATACATGGAAGTACACCGGACTACAGGCTCAACGCTTATGCGCCTGCCAGCCTGCAGCATTCTCCCTCACATTCGTTTACGTATTACGTATTTCGACGGAAACCTAAAAGCAGTATTGCCAAATAAAAAATAGTTTGAATCTTTAAATGGTTGTTTTAAAGTTTTAAGGTTGCTACAGACTATGCGTGTGTTCGCGATTCGCCAGCAATTTTTGATTTTTTCCATAGTGTGTATGGATTTATTCGTTTTTAAAGTTAATTCGTAAACGTAAACGTAAACTCGTAAACAATTAATTGACCTGCGTGTGTTTGTAGCGATTCCCCCTGGAGGGGAGGCGATAAATTGACGAACATCAAAGGACATGCATTAAAACTAATCACTGATTTGCTCTACAATTCGGGCTGATTCCTGATTCATGTTTATGCGTGCAGCGTTCATCTTTAACCTATAACGTTCAGTTATAAACGGAAATCGTGAATACATGCATCTAGATTTCACGAATCGCGAATACATGCATAAACTGGTGGGCTCTGATTTGTAAATAAGTAACGAACTGCAACGAACCGGGCGTCCCGAATCGTGTTTTACGAATTGGGAATACACGCATAGTCTGTAGCGACCTTTAGAAGGTCATATTTCGTATTACAGTCCAGACGTGGATAGTGGATATTATCATTACTATACCGCTAAACTAACTATACAAAACGGCCCTTGTTTTTCAACAAGTTAAAATTGCAAGTTATAGTTCTGGGAGGGATTACCGATTTAACAGGATATGACACTAAATTTTCAAGTGATACAACTGTTACTTACCCAATCCCAATAATAAATAATGAATATTACAAAACTGTAGTACACACTCACTAAATAGCGACTTAATCAATATTGTTCAGATAACCAACAGGTAACAACAATCCCAGCTTTACTCATAGCGACGCGATTCACGCGACCGCGTGTTCCCGTAATATGGCAAGAGACTCAAGATAGGGCGCGCCAGAAGTAATTTCTGGAATTAGAACAATAGAAATGTACCGTCATATAGATATCGATCATTAAATTTTTGATTCATTTAAAATATATTTTTTTCATTGTCTGCTTTTAGATGGGGCCCTTTACGCCTGGGCCCCTAAGCTTTGCTTATATCTGCTTATTTATATCGCCGCCACTGCCTCACAGACTGCTCGCTGCTGCAGGTAGAGTAAAAGCTATTTTTTTACCGTCCTGCGGCTTTTGCGTTTGATCCAAGAACATCAAACGATTGAATCTACTCGACATTATTTGTACTCTGACCGCCCTTGAAATCGCTGCCTACGGAAATTCCTGACACCACGATTATAATTGCTATTCCTTGTAAACCGCTGGCTGCTATTGTTTAAATTAACATGGTTATTGTTATTAAAGCTGCTATTATTAAATTGCCTTGAAGGAAGCCCGGCTTTAATAAAACCCCTATAAAAATTCTGAATAGTTTCCTCTACCCCTATGATTTATATTAAAAACTTGTTTTCCATCGTTTATAAATGAATTTTCCTCATCTCGTGCCTCTCTTATAGCATCATTTAAAAATTCAAAATTTCTTGATGAGATGATGATACCATGTTTTTGATTCCTAAGACCATTTGCGAACCTTTTCATAGCTGATTTTTCATTAATAGGCCTTAACATTATAAATATCAGGGTCGTCGGTTGCCTGCGCCATCGTTAAATCAACCAAAAGATCCTCCAGTTCTTTACCAAATTGCTCAATAGATTTATTCTTTTGTTTCATAGTGAATATTTTGCTTGAAGAGCGGTAGGTGATTTTTGAGTTAAAATGTAAGTTTTTATATCCGTAATAAGGGCCTCAAGACAAGTGTAGGTAGTGTTTAATGTTAGTTTTGCGTTGCTTGAGAGCCGAGTTTTCAAAATAAAATTTATTAAAAGTTGTTTATCATTTTTAAGCGTCGTATTATAAAATTCGACCGCTTCGATTAAATTTTTGGTATTTTCCTCCAAATCGTTTAGTACAGGTAAAAGGTTAGATGCCACTTTTAGGTCAGAAGAAACCATGGTTGACAAGATTTACTAATATTTTGCTCGGTACTTTGATTAATAAAATTTATAATTTCTTGATATACTGTTTTAATTTTTCCGACAATATTTTCGCTATTTTTTTTTTTTATAACAGAAACTTCCTCTTTTAGCTTGCCAAGAACAGATTTTGCTTCAACTTTTCTTTGTACATAAGGCGATTGTCGCCTTTCATAACTTGATTTTAATAAATTGGTTTTAATATTATTTAACGAGCCTAGAATTTCGTTAAGTCTATCACCCATAAGAACCGCTACGTAATTGATTAATTATTAAAAGTAAGATATATTATAAAAATGTGGTTTATAATGAACCCTTACTTTCTGATCACCATATTTCCTACTACATATTAATATACAATACACTGACTAATATTCTTAACTTACATGTAAAACTTATAATCATCTA
>MU191711.1:0-13030 GCA_016904865.1 Pissodes strobi
GAAATAATTCAAGCGTCTTTGCGCTTTTTCACGCACGAATACGCTAATTCAATGTTTAGATGTTGCAAATTGCGTCATGGAACTGTAATGGCATTAGGTACAAACTGGGCGAGTTTCGTAACTTTATGCATGAATCCAATTTTCAGGTCGTTTTTCTCGTTGAAACGAATCTAACACCGGACTTTACATTAAAAGTACGGGACTATAGAATCGAGAGATTTGATAGGCCCGATCGACGCGGGGGAGGCGTGGCGTGTCTCATACACAGGTCACTTCGCTACCGGCGCATATATAACGTGCGCTCCGCTATTGAAAACGTTAGTATTGAGCTGGAAGGTGGCCTGCTCGTGTGTGGCGGTTATGCACCCCCGGGTCTCCGCCTCATAGCTGCCGATCTCTTGGCACTTCTTCCGCCAAATCGAGTATCCCTGCTGATAGGGGATTTGAACGCCACGCACGCCGACTGGGGCGGCGTAACTAACAGCAGGGGTAGATTATTTAAGGGAATAATCAGCAACAACCTGGAAATGTCCTATCACAGAACACCGAATCCCACTTATCTCCGTGCAGCCTCGTTCCTGGACATTGCCATCACTCGGGGAATCATCAGGACGTCTCAGCTGCAGGAGATTAATGATCTCAATTCTGACCATCTCCCAGTCAAGATTAGCCTATACTGCAGGGTCCACTTGTCAAATGACACCGTCATTTCGTATAGGAATGTTGACTGGAGGGTGTTCAGAGCGCAGCTTAACGAGATTACTGTGATCCCTGAGCAGCTGTCAACTGTCCAGGTACTCGAAAACGAGGTGGAATGTCTAACGTCAAATATCCTGCGCATCCGTGATGCACTGTGCCCTAGGGTAGCGCTGCGCCCTAGTACTGAATCCCTCCCCGACCACATCCTTAATCTCATAACCATTAGAAACCGCTTTCGACGGAGATGGCAAAGAAACCGGACACTAGTGGGATCCGCTCACATCAATGCGCTGACGGAGGAAATCAGGGCTGAAATACGTGCACATAAAAACCAGACATGGCTGGATTTCATTAATACGGTAGGAAGGGATGACGGTTCCCTATGGAAACTGGTGAGGCGAGTGCGCGGAGGCTCCGCGCAAATGCCTACAATAAGGCACCAAGGCCAAGAATTTGGCGATGACGCCGGAAAAGCGGAAGCCTTTGCGAGCTACCTCGCCAGTGTCTATAGCGCCACCCCCGACACCTTGCCTGAGCAAGAGCTATATACACGTACCGTAAATGCTTTCAAGGAGCGTACTTACCCTATTCCTCCCTCAGTGCTTGATAGACTGAGAATCACTCCGGCGGAAATCCGCAGAGCTCTTAACCGTCTCCCGAGAAACAAAGCTCCCGGCCCGGATAGTATTCCGAATATCGTCCTGAAAAACTTACCCCAGAAAGCCTTAATCCAATATATGCATATAGTTAACGCGGTTATCCGGCTACAACATTTCCCTGCATCCTGGAAAATAGCGAGCATAATACACTTCCCGAAACCGGGGAAAGATCTGGCACTGCCAGCATCTTACCGACCAATCTCTCTTCTGGACACCCTCGGGAAGGTGGCTGAAAGGCTAATCTTGCCGAGGGTGAATACTGAAGTCGAGAGACTGAGCATACTCCCACAGGAACAGTTTGGCTTTCGCGGGCAGCATGGCACTGTCATGCTGGCCGCGAAAATCGCTACCGATATCTATCATGGTTTCAATACAAAGCAATCAACAGCCCTACTTTTACTAGATATTGAGAAAGCGTTTGACAGGGTGTGGCACGATGGGTTGCTGTACAAGTTGCTGGCAATCCACAACATGCCCCTGCACTTGACAGCACTCATCGCGTCATATCTTGCCGGGCGAGTTTTCACAACTAGAATAGGCACCAAAGACTCTGCTAGTAGGAATCTACTCGCGGGGGTGCCCCAAGGAACTGTATTATCGCCGCTATTATTCAATCTTTATATAGCAGATATCCCGTCAAGTCCTAATACCCATAAAGCCTTATTTGCCGATGATACGGCAATTTATTCCCTAAATCCCCAAGCTGAGGTGGCCAAGGAGAACCTTAGAGAACACATCGATGTTCTCATTCCCTATTATGAACGGTGGAAAATCTCTCTAAACAAATCAAAAACAGAACTAATGATCATAACAAGAAAACGTAAAGACATAAACGTCACCCCTTTACTAATAGGAGCCACCCCTATTTTGCCTAAGCCTAAGGTCAAATACCTAGGCATCATACTCGATAGTAAACTCAATTTTTCCCAGCACATCAACAAAATCATAACGCGAAACGCTATGATAAAAAAAGAGCTAACATCATTGGTATCCCCTAGGTCGTATCTTAGCCCCGGGAACAAGTTAACCCTCTATCGCTCCATAATCCGACCAGCTCTTCTCTACGGCGCCCCGGTATGGTGCTCCGTAGCACAAACGCATAAGAAAAAGCTCCAGGTGATTCAAAATCACTATCTGCGAGCCGCCTTCTCCCTGAGGGTCCGGGACCGAGTCAGGATCGAAGACTTGCATGCGTGGGCAAAAATGGAATACATTGGTGAGTACATCGATGCCCTCGCTTGCAAGTTTTTCGAAAAACAGATAGCGGGCTCTCCGTTAACAGCGAACATTGCAAACGTTCGCTACGACCCGGAAAACCCGGTCACCCACGGGAGTATATACAGAGAATTGGCACTTTACTATAGGCAACTGATGCCGCCTTAGATTTCACCTCCAGGAGCCAACTTATATAACTGACCTTTCGAAATAAACGCTAATAAGCCTACTTTCTAACAGTATCTCTATCGAAAGTATTAGGAGCACAGAAACGCATTTGCCTCATAGGTACTATGCGCGCTCTGTCTCCCACCCGGCCAATCCACGACGTTCGGACGCGTGGGCGGGGCCTGTGAAGGGAGCTGGTCGCCGTATAAATACGAACCATACGCCGTCTCGATGTATACTGCTCTTAACCACCGAAGCATCCGTGTCTCCGTAGCCGATACCGTGAGGCTCGCTCAAGCCACCTTATGCCATTACAAATTACTGAACTAGACTTAACAAAGTTAAGTCCCAACCTTCTTGTACATAGTTGTTATGTCTAATACATGTTGTATATATTGTACATAGATAAAATTTTAATATTATGACGCCCTGTTCCTTATGAGCAGTTTAAGTAGGGTTTTTTGCTCACATTTTTCCCTACATAGCAACCCTTACTATTATTTAACATGCAGCATGTACTTCTAAACAGCCGGCTTCTTGCCAAACACCTATAGTTAGGACTTTGAAGGGGTAACCCACGTAAAGTGCAGTACTTACCGAACATACCACTGGTCTAGCAATTTAAGTAGGTTAACATCAACCCCCTAAGGGTGATTCTGCCTGCTGGCCACTGAGGCAATGCAGTAACACTGCCTGGGCATAACAGCAGTTGCGAAGTCCATTGTCATACTTATTTGTTAAACTTGTGACTTATGTATTGTAATGTTTATGAAATATATTATTGTATTGTATTACCTAGTTTTTGATTTTTTGCTTGCTCGGAGGATATTTTAATACTGTTATTTACATCTTCGTAGCTTCTCATTTTTTTATGACGTTGTTGGTCTAATTGGAGTTGTTGAAGTTGATGTTGACTTGTTCCTCATTAACGCCGCTTCGGCCAAAGCAGCCACGCTATGAGTGATTTGTAATTTTATGTATTTCTCGTGTCCAATCCCGCTCTTTCTATAGATAATTTGGTTCAAGTAGATATGATATTTTTTCTGACACGTGTGTTCTTGTACCATCTCTTTCCGGTTAAATATAGGCTAACAAAAAACCTCGGGGATACAACGTTTTGCCTTTTATCTATGTATTTGTGATATAGACGAACCGGACATAAATTTTGAATAACTTTATTAGATACAAGCCACTTCACCTTTAAGCGTTTTTATCCCCACATGGGAATATACTCAGTCCTGTTAGTAAAATTTCGAAAGGTAGCCTTTTCTATTTTAAAGTAAAAGCTAAACATTTCACGGTATTTCCTCCTTTCCATGCAAGCTCGACGAAAAAAAAAAACCTTTTTAATGAGTCCGTCCGCCGTATCTTCGTCAAAAGTGTCAACAATTTTTTCAAACTCTTAAAATGGTAATGATTTCGAGCTCGACTTCCGTTTTCCTAACTTTTGTTGTAGTTCTTTTCTTTTTGTATTTTCGCTTCTCTTATCTTTTTACATGATTTGAGTCAAACGGGTGGATTTTTCGATGATAATCGTCAAAGTCTTGGTCCATGCAGTCACATTCCTTATTATTTTTATGGTTCCTAAAATAAAATTATGCTTGGAAAATTATTTTTGGAACTCTGCACTCTACAGCCAAAAAAGGCTGCCAATGACAGATCCATTGCTACTGCCGTGAATCCTGCTAGGTATATGTGGAAGATCATTAATAATAGTAGGGGAAACAGTAAAACCAGAAACATTTCTCAGATACCTGTCCAGGAGTTTAATGATTTTTTCTCTCAAATTGCAAATGACATAACTGGTGACCTGCTTCTGACGGATGTGGATTCCCGCGGGCGCCTCGAGCAATTACCTGTCCCTGACGAGATTTTTGCCTTCGAGGGTTGACATTTGTTGAGGTTAAAAATATAATTGATAACCTAAAGAACAAAAAGAGTACAGATATATATGGCCTCTCTGTAAAAATGATAAAGTGCATCAGGGACCTGATCATACTGCCCCTCACTAAGCTTATTAATCAGGGCATTCATGCTGGAATATTTCCAAGTGTACTACTTTAAAAAAGGTGACCCTACCCGTGTTACAAATTATAGGCCAATATCTCTATTGCCAGTATTCTCGAAGATTTTTGAAAAAGGTATGGCCAGCCAAATAGTGAAATTATTTGATAGTAAGGATATCTTTTCTGCCAGCCAGTTTGGTTTCAGGCAGGATATGAACACAATTATTGGTATTCTGGATCTTACTGACAGTATTTTAGAGGCATTTGAACACAATCAATACTTGTCCTGTCTGTTTTGCGACCTTAGCAAGGCCTTTGAACATGTGGCGCACAGCCTCCTTCTCAACAAGCTTAAGCATTATAACTTTTCTGAAAATAGTATCCGTCTAATTGATTCTTACTTACGAAACCGATATCAAACAGTACGTGTAGATGGGGTGTTGTCTGCTCCGGCGCATATCAATATTGGATCTTATTCTTGATCTAAATTAGTGATCTACATCTTATCAACTCTAAAGAAAAATATGTGCTGCTGCTTGCTGATGACACCACAGTGTTTGTGGCAGAAAAAATTGAG
Organism: Pissodes strobi; assembly: GCA_016904865.1. Taxonomy (NCBI): domain Eukaryota; kingdom Metazoa; phylum Arthropoda; class Insecta; order Coleoptera; family Curculionidae; genus Pissodes; species Pissodes strobi. The sequence goes on from MU191711.1 coordinate 5,325, forward strand.
CAAATTGCTGGGGAGGGGCTGACTGCTGCACAGTTGGTGGTTGAGGAGTGGTTCCTATCGGATAGGCTTTTGCTGACTGCAGATAAGACCCAGAAAATGCTTTTTACATTGAAGAACGTGCAGGAAACTACTGATACTGCTGAGAGTGTGAAATTCTTGGGAGTGTGGCTGGATGGTAAGCTAAAGTGGGAGGTGCATGTGGAGAATGTTTGCATTGGTGTTTTTGTGCTGAGAAGCCTGTGCGGATGAGTATCCATTGATACAATGAAAACAGTTTACTTTTCACTCTTCCATAGCAATGGTATTCTCATGTGGGGTGGCTCTGCACATTCGGCAAGGGTGTTTGGGCTGCAAAGAAAGGCCATTCATATTATAGCAGGTCTAGGATACCGGGAGGACTGTTGGCGAGCTTTTGTCGGTCTTAATGTACTTACCTTTTCCTGGGTTTATATTTTAGAAAATGTTTTGCATGTCAAACGTAATCAGGAGAAATATCCCAATCACACTGATTTTCATTCATATGACACAAAGAACAAGACAGATTTGGTTGCCGTCCGCTGCAGACTGAAGAAGGGCCAGAGTCAGCTTGGGTTTGTTGCGGTGATACTGTTTAACAGGCTGCCTGTATCCATCAGATCTCTACCTATAACTTAATTCTTAATTTAAAAATGCTGTTAAGTCTCTTTTGCTTTTAATATAATTTTACAGCACAGAAGAATATTTAAGCCATAATTGGAATTAGTTTAATTTGAATGAGTATTTACTCTATTTTAATGTGTATGTAATCGTATGTACTGTCCTTAATTTTAATTTTTATTTTAGTATTTATTTTTATTTGTGTGGCTTGCAATTGTAACCGTAAAATGATGTAATTTGAAAAAAAAAATTAAATACCTACTTATGTATTACTCTCTGACTTGTGTAAACACTTGTTTGTGTATTTCGACATGTAATATATTTTGATTTGATTTGATTTATTTTTTGCTTTTTTGTAGTTCCCTCCGTCAGATTTTCGCACCTTTTAAGCCCAATCAGTTAAAATGCAGGCTAGTCGAGAATTGAGAGTTTTGACATCAAAAGTATAGTTCCGCGATTCGTCATTAATTGGCTCTAAACGTGCGCTTTGGACCTTTTAGCGTTAGGTTTCACTTTCTTCATATTTCTGGAATTTCAGAAAACGGATATTTTCCAAATCTCTCCATTTTGACAATAATGTTAATGTGATATCAAAACCATTAAACAACTACTTTGACATAGTAAAATACAATGTAATACCAGTAGCTTTCAGTGGGAGATATTTGCATTTTACAAGGTGATTATCGTTTTTTACAGGAGGATTTTTCTGGTCCTAGAGGGTGATTTTCGTATGTAATACCAGATGAGATTTTGGTATTACTGGATTACACGATACACCTGTGTAACGTGCAGGATAATACTTTTACCTCTCACGAAACGCGTTACCCACCAACATCACTACTTCAAAGGAGGTGTCGTGTTGCTGGTAACGCGTTGAGTCTCAGGTAAAAGTATTAAGTAATGCCGAAACATCGAGTGGTATTCAAAAGATTATACAACGAACTAAACCAGGAATATTTTATTATTTTTTATTATTATTGATAACAAAGCTACAACTATTGTAATACAAATTGTAATTGTTGATTCCAGTTCGATTTTCTACAGGACCGCAGGGAATACTTGCTTTACGTTTGTGGGAATTAGTTCCATCTATAATCTATATCTTGCATACATCTACAGTATTATTTCGTTGGAACGCAACTAAGTAATAAGTTACTTTGAATCGACCACCCGCCGTCAATTGGTAGACGAACGTAGTACCAACAATCCTAAACTAATTTAAAAGTTGGTTGTTTGGTAGGTAGTACGAAAAATTGCCGACAAAAATGAAGAAGTCCTTAAATGTCACGCACTATTAACTTGACTCAAAAATGATTTGAAATCTAATTTCTTCTATATATGATAATGGCATATTTCACAAAATTCAAAACTAAAAATGAATAAGTTATTAGTAGGGTGGTAGCAGTCCCGCAACATTATAACATTGTCTAGGTGAATTAAAAATTATTTTACGTCAATTTTTAAAATTATGTTTCAGTAAATAAATAATCATTTGCACTTGGTTTAACTTAGTGTGTTTTTTGAACGTTTGATCAACCTGACGAGAATATCCTCCACTGTTTACCAACCGGACCTTTCGCCAAGGCGGCAGAAAACACAGAGCGCATACGCGAGCACAGGAGACAATTCTAGAACGTGTTGCTGACGCACATAAGGAAGGCGCACTCGTCCTCTTTTGCATAGTGTGCATAGTTTCAGTTTTCTTATTGCTCAATCGGCAGTATGTACAGAAATGAATATTGAATAGTGATTAACTGCTCCTGATGTATTTTATTCACACGCAACCCAGAAAAAATAATGTAATCATTGATAATACAGGTCTAGGCCTACTGTTTCATATTAAGACTTTTTCATTACAACAAACTAAAGCTGCAAGAAGTAATTTTTTGTACTTTCCGATTTTTCCGTGTAGCGTAATCTAGTATTATGGACTGCCAACAAATACAAACTAATCGACATCCAAAGAAAAAGGAATTTAATAGCCGAAGCGTCAAACAAAGTATTTGAAAAGAGACGCAAAAGAAGAACTTATAGCCGCCACGTCGTATGACCGATTAAATGATGTCTAAGCCAAGAAGTTGCTCTGCCGTACCAAAAACGATGATAATATATGTTAATCTTCCTGACCAGTTCACACTGAGTCTCCGAAGTCCGCAGCCGGTGAAATCGTAAGTTCAGTGCCAATAATTAAGCAGAGTTGCCGACTCTGAACTCATTTTCCTTTCGAAAAACAGTCAGCTTAATATTATTTTGGTTAAGAAGCAAAAGTTATTTTCGACTCTTTTATCTGTTACTTTGCACATATTTAAGCAGACGTTTTTGGGACATTAACAGTTTTAGCGGTTTCACCCGCAACTGCTTTAACTTTAAATGGAAGTGGTTCCAATCGAAGTAATATAGATTTCTGCATAAAAGTAGACTCCAAAGCACTTCAAAATTGTGACAGTGATCTATTTGATTGTAAATCTTTTAAGCAAGTCGATGGAAGTACTGTAAGGAGTTTTATTAGAAAATATCAATGACAAGTTTTTGTCTGCGAAAAACACGGAACAACGAAATCATAAAGGTACATGGGCTCTTGGGATTCAATGAATCTCCATGTTCCCTGCTTGTAGGTACTAAATTATTTGGTACAAAAACGAACTAAAAGTACTGTTGTTAATAAATGAAACTGTTAAAGGAAAATAATGGAAAATATAACAGAGATTTATAAATTTTACTTTATATGCACGAAAAAAATTTATTATCACCAGACTTTTTGGTAAAGCTAAGAAAACATTACACTCACTATAAATATCAGGTATATAAACATCAAATACATCAGGATTTTTGGGAAGGTAATGAGATCCGAAGAACAAAACTTCGATATGGGGTTATTTATGCAATGTTTGTTTCATCGGCGAATGAGCTAAATATTGAAAATTTTATGTACTATAGTAGAGAAAATAAGCATTGATTATTGGGCCCTTCTTAAAACAAAATCTTAGGCGCACACATTTTAGTGGAATTATGACAAAATCAAATTGGAAGAAGTTGCTCCTCAAAATCTGCATATTTGGTTTCAAATTGATGCAAACCAATAACTCGGTTGCAGTTTCTGCGTCATGTATTCAAATCTTTTCAAATCAGCTACTAATATGAGTAACGAATGTAATAATAAACGAAATAAATAAAGTAGTTTGCTATTTTCTCGACTTATTCAGCTCTAAAATTATTTTGCTGTAAGTAATCAGATGTATTAATATTAGTGCATTTAGCTACGTAATTCAAGATTCTTAATAATTATTTAACAAATCATTCGCACTATTTCAGATGCAAATACAAAGCATATTCTTATGCTATTGGCGCTTAAAAAGTGCCGCCTTATTGCGCAATTTTTCTGCTAGTAAATACAGATAATTCGACATGTCTTTATCATATTGAAGTTCATCAAAAGTTAACTATTCATTAAAATATTAAAACTGAATTTTACTTTGTTGCAGGTACGTTAAAATGTTACGTATTGGAATCGCTGATGTAGGTAAGTCATAGGTAAGAAGCGCTCAGATTTATCAAAAACTAGAATACTCCAAGTAGTTTGTGTTTAAGCTTGTTGCTTTGTTGTAACAGTCTGATTTTGCCACTATAAAAGATTATAACTTTTATTTTATATGTTGCATTTAGCAACAAAAGATTCTATATTTTGTGGTAAGAATTATTCAGTATTATCTTCTTCATTTAATTAATTATAAAATAATTTATTTGATTTGTTGTCAATAAGTTTAGTGAACTTCCAGTTGCTGCATTTATTCATACTAATTAGTTATACATACGATTAACACATAATATGTATTAGATTTTATAACACTGTTGTCGCCGTCGTAGGTGACTATTCTGATCATCATTTTTCTTATGTTGTCCTTCAGCACTTTGTGACTATATTATTTTTTAGAGTGGATAATTTATGGGTTCGCTTAGGTTTATCAAACCACTAAAATAAAAATAATTGTGATATTAGTTTAACTTTGCTTGGTTACATTATAATAATTAGATATGTTTACTTGCAGTTCTGTATTTAAGAACTGAGTTAATAACCTACCTTTGATCCTCGTTAGATCGGTCAAATTCATACACTACTTTCAGTTTGAATATTCTACTTCTAATTTCAAGCTGATATGGCTTTGACTTGTTGGGCTCACTGATTTGCTTTGAGTTTGCTTTATCATTTACCTGTTAATTCGAGAATAATTGTTAGTGATTAAATTTTTCTTTCTCTTCAATAGTAAAAACTAGTACCTGTTGCTTATTTTCTTCTAAGACTTGTTGATCTCTGCATAGATTGCTCATTGTTGTTTCTTCTCATAGTGCTCTAGGAATTTAGGGCGTATCCCTCACATATTTCCCCGTGGTTTCTCCTTATTTCTCTTTAATTTTCTACCAACGGCAATGTTTGTTTTCCTTTCATTTGTTTTATTATTATGTAAGTTTTGTTTATTTTTATGTAAGTTTTGTAATATTCGATTGGAAACCTTGAATATTAGTAATGGCTATTTATACATAATTGTTGCTGTCGATTCGGATTTTTAAAGGTTTTTTATTTCGTTTAGGAATATTTCCTATTGTTTATTAAAAAAATTTATTTTAACTTAATCAGTTGTTGCTTCCGCAGGGTTAGTTCTCGTTTATTATCTTAGAAGTATTCCTCGTATCTACTATTTCTTCATTTCGAGAAGTGCTCTCGGCACTACCATTTTTTCTGAATTGACGTTTGTTCTCTAAATTCCTTGGAAGTTGCAAATGCAAATTGATCGAAACCGATGATCTCGTTCTTCTAGAAACACCTACTGGGATGAGAGGAAGCGTTTTGCCGTATAGTGCGGTTCTAGGTGAGTCAACATTTTTGTATTGTGTTTAGGAATTGAGTCCCTAATTGGTGCTTGACGTAACCGATTTTTTGGGAGGCTTTCTCAGCTCATCTTATAAAACCGAGGCAGTTGATACTCCAGGTAACCCTCCAACTCAAGGGAGGGTTTTACTACAGGAGCCAGAAGCCATTACAAGGTTTCACGTCCGGGTTTTCACTACCGAGTCCCACTACAGGTTTCACTACGAGGTTTCACCGTTTGGGCGGACGACTCTCACCCTCGAGCAGGTGACTTTCACCTTTACTGCTGAGTTTATCGCCTGAGTAAGGCACTTCCTAGCCAACTTTCGACGACCTTCGAACCGATCTATCATTCCCATTTTTTTTTATTATCTTATTATTGTTGCAGAGCTTTAAGATAGCTTATATTGATTTTATTAATTCTTTTATCTTCTGGCCGATTGATATATTTATTTATCGTGGCAGTATTATTGATTGATATTATTATTATTGCTTTTATTATTCATTCCGTTACTAATTCATACGTGTCGATTTACACAATTACACATCTGTATTAATTTTAAGTAAACCAAAACGATCACTTCGGATAGTAGCGCTTAGAGTTTTTGGGGGTGGGGTAAGGCATACAGTACCAAGTTTACCAACAGAATTGGTCTCAGTACAATCATCATACTGTACAATCATCATTAATTACTTAATAGTGTTTTTGTGGTCATTCCTTTGTTTTAAGTTTCACTGTATGATTGTTGCTGATTTAAATTAAAAAAAAAAACAACAACTAGAAGCCTATAGTAAATTAAGATTAAGGTTTTGTTTTCTTGTTTAATGAAACGTGCCTAACAACCCCGCATAACACCAGCGAAGCTTTTCCAGTTTAGCTGGCAGAACTGCTGGCGCTCACGAACTCCACACCTGGAGCCGGGTATTGCACAAATTACTCTCCGGTGTTAGGTTTGTTCTAATTAAAATCCTTATTTTTTAAAATTAATAAGAAAATCGTGTTGAATTGTAATTTGATTGTAATATATTTTCTTTCACACAAACTTTTTGTAACTTCTACTAATGCTGCTATCTAAACTACACTGAGTTTACAAAAAGAAAATGAACGTGTAATCATATAACCCGCTATTGAAGTGAAACTTCTACAAACACACAAACATACCAGGAAAGGGGTTAAGAAATTGGTTTATTGGCATTATTGGTACACTATCAATTGAATTTTTTTTGACTTTATTATCATTCTACATTATCATTATCGTCAGTCATTCTCCAAGCTTAGAACAATAAGCTTATGATAACTAAATCATGAAATATAAATTAAACCGATGCATACAACGTAGCCGCTGGGTTAACTGGCTACTGGCTCAGACTGGCTGCCTGTCGTGTCATTGCATAGAAGCACAAGACTATGCGTACACACCCATTCATTGAAATCAATGATGAAACTATGAAATTATGATTTACGGAAGCTTAAAACTTCGCGTGTAATGTGTAGTATACCGACAATGAGCATTTGTTTACTATTTTAGAATGTCTAGTATTTCACTTCATGCATGTCCCCCACTCGCTTAACACGCTTCGGGGCGCAACCAAACAAAACTAACCGAAACTCACCCAAATTTAAAAAAATTAACAAACATAACCTTTAAATAAGTTTAAAAAGTCTTGCCACTAAGGGGAATCGAACCCGGGCCGCCGGATCACAAGGACATCTTACCACTACCTCGCCAGACCCACTGAAACATAGAAGGTTGACGAAATTAGTTCCAGGCTAACGACACATTTATAGCAGATTGAGATAGATATGCATAGCTACTGTTGGGAGATCTAGGAATCGATGCTCGAATGCCCAAAGAACTTCAGGTAAATAATTACCAATTATATACATAAGAGACCATTTTACTACGATTAGTGACAAAAACCAGATGAATTATAGAGTCGCGGAATAGATATATGAAATTATTTTTTTGGGTTTCTTAATGAAACTATTCTAACCGCACACGTAAGGCAAATTGACATTTTAGCACGAGAGGAAGCCAATACGCCACTTACAGAACCAGAGCCCGTCTGCGAGATTTTCTATAAAAGGGCAATACGTGGGCTATTGCCTGAACAACATCTAATCTATTGGCGGACGAAGGATGGACAACAGCATTTGCGGCTGCTCATCGATGGTCTGAACAGGGCAGCAACTAAAAAAATTCTA
>JAEQML010056525.1:0-33832 GCA_016904865.1 Pissodes strobi
GAAAATAGTCCAAAAAAGTTAAGGCTCTTATTTTGAAATCGGAAAAACAACATCGTTATTCCGTCCCTGAAATAATAATTATAATTAAAATTCATTATATCCAAATAAGTATGTTTAAGTTTGCTTTCTTAATTTGGTCATTTACTGAACCTACTATGGTCATTAATTACACCTTTGAGGTCATTCACTAGAAAAAAGTGAACAAATCGATTTGATGGAAACTACATAAATAATATTGCTCAGAATGAAATTTCGCAATATGCAATTTATATTACATTATCTAAGTTATTTAATAAAAATTCCATAAATTTTGAGTCTACTATATTATTTTTTATTCTAAAGTGAGCATTTTCAAGTTCAAATTGAGAATAAACCTTTTCCATTTGGGAATAACAATTTAAAATTGAGAACAATCAAATCCAACTTGGAAGCAATCAAGAACAAATTCAAACTGAGATCAAACAATTTCAAAATGAGAATATAGGTTACCTGTTAAAATTTGGGACACTGACAACATTAAGTATCACCAAAGAGAGAGTTTGGATAAAAAAGTTATATATTATATATTTTGAAAATACCTATTATTGTATTAAGAAAGCAGAAACTAAAAAAATAAATAAATCTGAGCCGTATATAATAATAATAATGGAGATTGAAGGCAACTTGCTAGTATACTGAATGCGAAGTATATCGTTGGGGAAATTCACAAGATCAGGTGAAGAATGAACGAGGTGGAAGAAGACGATTAAAAATCACCCATGAACATCGCGCTCTAATGGAACGGTGTGTCGAAGAAAATCCAAGAATAACTCTCGTATAAATGAAGGCACATTTTCTAAGAACGGCAAATTAGTGTGACCGCCGAATGTTTACAACATTTAGATGACCTAATGTATACAATAAAAAACTTATAACTATAAGATAGAAACTTGAACGAGCGAATAGTGAAAAAACAAAACGAAGTGAAGATGCCCGTAAACTATTAAGCAGAAATTGCGCCTATTCTTGGATGAGACAAACTCCAATTTATCCATCTCCAGAAGTAAGGGCAGGTTTGAGAATGGTACTCGCAGCGGGTAGCAGATGCTCGAACATCCATATAATTGGTGATACAGATAACATGGGCATAATTCGCGACGAGATTAGACGAAGAGCATTCAAGAAAGACGAAGCTAATGCATTTGTACGTCAATGTCTGCGAAACACCCAAACTATGTACCAACAACCCCTGGTATTAGTTGCAGATAATGCACCCTGTCATATTTCTATTGAAGAAAATGATATTAACCATCATCATTTACTAACAGCCTTATGTTCAATGCGATAGGAACTTGGATGGTCGATTTTAAAAGCGGGTGTAAAAGAAGACTTAGATGATCATTTGTTGAAAAAAAAAATAGAGTTAATATTACTCAAACAGAGTACCGCTGGCAAAGATTAGAAAACATCATCCGGGCAAATTTCACTGTGTGCACATTCTGAGGTTCATACCGGAGCTTCATTTCACTTTCTGAACTTTTTTTTATTTGTGAGATGAATTGTTACCTGTTACTCCAGTCACCAGTGGTATTAGTTGTAGCTAATGCACATTGTCATGTTTTTAGTGAAGAAAATAAAATTAACCATCATTATTTACTAAGGCTGCCTCCCCCCTTACAGTCCAATGTTCAATGCGATAGGAACTTGGATGGTCGAATTTAAATGCGGGTGTACAAGAAGACTTAATGATCATTTATTGCGAGAAAACAGAGTTAATATTACTCCAACACATATTCAGAGGTTCATACCGGAGCTTCAAACATGGCCAATTTCACTTTCTGAACTTTTTTTTATTTGGGAGATGAATTGTTAACCTGTTACTCCAGTCCCCAGTGGTATTAGTATTAGTTGTAGCTAATGCATTCTGATGTTTCTATTGAAGATAATTAATTTAACCATCATCATTTACTAAGGCTCCCCCTTTAGAGTCCAATGTTCAATGCGATAAGAACATGGATGGTTGAATTTAAAAGCTGGTGTAAAAGAAGACCTAGATGTCATTTATAGGGAGAAAATAGAATTAATATTACTCAAGCAGAGTACCGCTCGCAAAGACTAGAATATATCATCCGGACAAATATCACCGTGAAGCTTACAGTGGTCAACGTGCGCCCATTCAGAGGTTCACACCGGAGCTTAAACCATGGTCAATTTTACTTTCTGATGTTTTTTTTTATTTGTGAGATGAATTATTGTTAACCTGTTACTTCAGTCACCAGTTATATTACTATTAGTTGTAGTTAATGCACCCTGTCATGTTTCTAATGAGATAATTAATTTAACCATCATCATTTACTAAGTTATAGTTTAATGTTGAATACGATAAAAATTTGGATGCTCCAATTTAAAAGCGGGTGTAAAAGAAAACTTAGTTAATCATCTATTGAGAGAAAATAGAGTTAATATTACTCAAACATAGTACCGATTGCAAAGATTAGAAAACATCATCTGGAAAAATATCACCGCGAAGCTTACAGTAGTCAATGTCCACACATTCGGAGGTTCATACCGGAGCTTCAAACATGGCCAATTGCCCTTTCTGAACTTTTTTTTTGTGAGATGAATTGTTTCCTGTTTCTACACTTGACTTTTATTGAAAATTTCAATTTAAGGCCGCGTTGCCTGACTTCAGGGTGTGCTAATTGTCCTAATTTATTGACCCTAAAGAAGCTGAGAAACCTAAGAGAATTTGAAATGCTTGACGTTTCGAGGTTTAAAACTGTTCCCGTTATCAAAATGAGAAATCTAAAAATGAAAATGATTAGTAAATGCAATTTTAACGTTAAGAAATTAAGAATAGTAAAACAGTAAAAGCTAGTGTACTTTGTCAAATTCATAACTTGACTTTTTACTCTTTTACCACTCTTAACTTCAAGTTAAATTGCATTTATTAATTATTTTTATTTTTAGATTTCTCGTTTTTGACAACGAGGGCAGATTCGGTTCTCAAGACGCCAAGCATTTCTTTTAACCTTCTTTGGGATCACTAAATTAGCACATGTGCAATTTACACCCTGGGGCTAGGCGAAGCGACCTTAAATTGAAATTTTCAATAAAACTCGACTGGAAGTAACAGGTACCAAATCATCTCACAAACATGAAGCCTCCACAACCATATAGAACGTCTTCTTTTATTATTAAACTACGTTAGTAATTAATTAATACAATTGCTATTACAATATTGCCAGTACTGATCATCTTTATATATCTCATTTTGAAAGTGTTTAAGTTCAATTTGATTTTATAGTTCTCAATTTGAAATTGTTTATTCCTAATGTGAACTTGAAAAAGTATAGTTGTGTTATCCTCTGGGGCATTCATCCTACTCTAGTTGCCGTTTAAAGTAACTTTAACTTTTTGCTCGGTAATATTATAACAGTCGTCATGATTATTTAAACAATACTGATAAAAAAATACGATATCTTCTTCGCGTTTTGTGCCCAGTGATTCCGATGTGTAATCATCCTGCACGATTTTTACAACAAAATGACTATGGCGTGACTGCTATAATACGATAATAAATGTCGTATGTTATTACATGTTTCATGCCGTTTAATAATGCTTTTATCATACGTTTTTGTTGACCTTGGAGATCGGTTATCTTCATTACCAATTCTCTTGCATGCGGTTTTTCATTATACGTATTCTAACAATTTTCTAACATTTGCGTGATCCATTTTGGGTTCAGCGATGAATCTACAACTTTTGGGGCCCTAGGCCCGCTCGAGATTACGGGCCCCTTTCCTCGTGCACCTACTCAGCTCTACATATACAGGGTGTTTCAAAAAACGCCAACGCTCTGCTGGAGATTCATCATTTGAAAATAAGAAAAAAAGTTGATATAAATGTAGGTCCGGAAATGCTTAGTTTTCAAGATACAGGGTGTTGAACGTTTAAAAAAAAATCGCCTTTTTAAAAATATCTTAACTATCCTTTGCCCGCTTTTGTTGAAATTTTGCAGCGTTATTCATAGTGATAAGGGGCTAATTTTTCTTTAACTAGATTAAAATTATGAAGTCCAGTGGCGTCCCCGAAGGCACCTTGTCGAATATTTTTGTCGAACAAAATGTACGCCACTGACTTTTTTGCAATTTTTATATTTCTTATGATTAAGCCAATAAAAACATTTTTTTTTTCTCTTGAGTTGTTTTCATATCTTACCTCGTCTTCGAAAGAAAAAACAAAAACATATCATTGCATGTCCCTGAACAACAAAAACATGCACCAACGCTCGTCGAGAGATTGGCCATCCAAAAATACTAGAAAAAGTTCAAATAAACATTGGTTCACAAACGCTTAGTTTTTGAAATACAGGGTGCTAAGAAAAATCCTAAAAATCTAAAACGTTTTAGATATATTTCGTTGAAACATTGGAAAAATTATGTGATGCATGGATGGTAATTTTTCACCAAACAAAAATAATTTTTTTTCCAACAGAAGCTTACATTTGGGTATACCTATTAATATAATTGTAACCAAATAATGTGTGGCCCGGTGTTTAGTTGGCCTGCTATCAAACTTATATTTAAATTCAGACCTTCTAATTCTTGATAATAAGTGACATCTCGAGGCTCAATGCATCTTGCTATAACCAAAACTATCTCAATAAAATAGTTAACGGTGGAAGCAATCTCTCTGATCTCTGATGATCACAATACTGAACCCTGACTGATATTACATTACGCCAAACTCTCAAAACAATAACAACTATTATTTATACATTTTGTATAGTAATGCACTGCATATTGATATTAGGTACTTTGGCCCGACCCTGAACCTTGAGTCGAAATAAGTGCAAGACCCGAGGCAAAACTAAAACAACTGTAAATTTTAATGACAGCTTCAGATACAGTTTTGCTAAAATAGTGACGTATAAGATCGAAAAAAAAAATCAATCTTTTGTAGTAAACTACGCTCGCAAGACGCGCCTAAACAAAATAAGCTGTGTAACTGAGTTGCCCATCTATATTAACAGTAACACAACAATCTGTTGTCTATGTATCGGACATTAACACTTCAACCAAAGGCAACAAAAAGTTATTCAAAATCAACACATTAGAAGGTGTTACACTTTAGTAATCAATAGGGACATAGTTGCCATGTTGAAAGGAATCATTCATAATAAATCTCCATATACATATTTATAAATTTACCTAAATGTGTTTTTCAGATATTAGACTAATCGTGTTGAAAAATTATTCCTGTCTGGGACAATTTTATCTCTGAACAAGATAATTTTGTTGTCCGATCACTTGAATGGGCTTCTAGTTAGTTATCAATATAAGCAAATAATCACATGCTAGTATTGTCATTGTATTTAATGCTGATTGTGTGTGACGTTATTAAGTACAAAGAAGGTGTGTCAAGGAACTATCAATATATCCAATTGAAATTTGTTACAAATCATTGGGACTAAGTAATATGCATTTTTGGATTTGTGTTGTCGTCTTTTGTCGGATTGAAAGCCAATGGGCACATAAAAAGAGAAAAAGCAATGATACCAAATTGTTTGTTCTATAGATAAAGGCATGACGGTGCATTATATGACAGTTTGCATGGGTATGGCGTTGTAAAATTCCATAGTTCGTTTGACGCCACTATGATCTTTCCACATGAACATAAATAAAAGCAGGGTGAAAAAATGTTATTTTCAGTTTATGATTAAGGAATATTTTAAGCAAATGTAATGATATATTGAAATTACATTCGAATCAATCACAGCAGTGGTCAATGTTTCGGATGCCTAAATGTAACTAATATTCAGTGAGATGCTGCCAATGAGCCAATGTCTACCATTTCATCCCTTAAATTGTCAAACTTTTGGTTATTGCTTGCGGATTTTATCAATTGAAATACATACACCAGTGGTCATGCCAACGTACTATATTTTACAAGTCTTTACAAGAGTCATTGTAAACAAAATAAATTATGACTTACATAATTATTATTCTACAAGAAACTCAGAAATATGACTAACATTTAGTTACATCTATGAATAGGCTGAATTCTAAATGTGACTTTTCTGGAACAGAATAGCATACTGTGGAAGAACGCAATATTCCAGCCGATCCTGACACAAAATTCTAATCAACAAAACGGCTAAGAATGAACGATGTACTTTTTCCAGATTACAATATAAAGAAACGTGCTTTCTTTATTTATTTAATTGTTTGATCTAAATTAATTGATGTTTTATATTTTTTTGTAAAAATATATTTGAGACATGATGCAAATTAGGTTTGCTTGATGTTCAAGTTGACATTCTTAATTCTAGGTTTATTCACTTTTAACAACGTGGAGAAAGTTTGTATAGCGAAGTGGTGTTGAACCTATGAGTTATTGACAAATATTATTACCAAAATTTAGTTCATAATTACTTAGATCCAATAATAAAAAAATAAATAAGTAGTTCTTTTCATGCCCTGTGAAACGTATCAAAAGAGTTAGGAAATGACGTGGTTTAACTGAGTACTTTGCAATGGTTAGACGTATCAGAAACCTTCACTGCGACAAATCCAAGCTTATAGAAAAAGAAACTTTGAGACTTGATACAAAACACTCTTATGTCATTAACAATTTTTTACACAGGTGGCGACCCCCCCCCTAGTTTTGAGAGGAAATCGAGAGAATCAACCGAGTAATAAAATGCTGGACCTGGAAGTGTTTCTAAATATACTTTAGATGAAAATCCACAAATATTATGTTTAACAACTCTTGTTCATGGTCATGTGATTATGTCAGCAATGTCAAAAGAAAAACTGAACAATGGCGGTTCATGCATACTGACTTGCAAGATTTTGAAGCGATCAAGGAAATAACATACAGAAGCATAGAAGGGGAAATTGAAATTTCTTGGGCAATTAATAGATCCAGCAAACTATTTGTTTTATATGTATATATGACTTGTCTTGGAAACCTCGGTCCTCGGTGCATTTTTTAAATCTTTGGGAGTCTTGAATAATTAAGTTTAAGATTGTAATGTGTGGTGACCTTAATATAAAATTTTAGTAAGATCTAATTCGTATATGCTTTGAATATATTTGATATGTTACAAAACATTTCAAGCAACAGGGATTACAAGGGTTACAGAACGTATTCGGGTTGTAGGGTTTATCCCCACCAATGAAGCATGTACTCCAAAAAGAATTTTTCAAAAAATAAAATGGTTTTCAGGACCTGAACTGACGTGATGTGCTGATAGAGGCCGACGTCAACAACGCCTATAGTATATTCAATGAAATTTTGGTGCCTAAAATTATTCCCATCAACAAAGGCAAATATGTGAACTTTCTAAAATTAGACCCTGGGCCCAAAATTTGTTTTCTTTTTCACCGTTAACACGTATTAATGTCAGGAGCTATCTATTGTTGTTGAAAAATAAAGTAAGATGAATCTGGTGGTGCAACCGTTGATATTTCGAAAAAAATAGCAGAATGTATTTGTGTATCGCTTGCTCATATTTTAAATTTATGTTTTACGAACGGTAGATACCCAAATCTCTAAAACAGGAACTGATTCGATCCATGCATGCTACACTTTCAGAAAAATAGAATGGTTTTTGTAAACAAAGCTCATTGACACCGCGGTCTATCAGACTGTGGCAAGGATTTTCTAGTTGCAGGTCATGGCAGCTCTTTTTCTAGATTAATCCAATGACTTCGACAGCGTCAATCATAATATTATTTTACGGAAGCTTGAATTGTATGAAGTGCGTGGGGGGTGGCCCTAAAGTTGTTCCAATCATACCTCTCAGATAAAGGGCAACTTCTAATAGAATTTAACAAAGAACAGATAAAATAAGATGCATGCTATGATTGCAATATAAGAAAAAGAGTGCCTCAAGGATCAACACTAGGCAATGATATTGTGTGTTATTACTATATGCTGATGACACAGTCTGTAATATGTGAAGCGGAAGGCGCTGAGAGCTGTAAAAAGAAAATCATTAACTTCCTTGAGGTATTGGATGAATGGTTTGCAACTAATAATCTTTTGCTCAATGTTTCAAAAACACAATTGCTAAAATTCGGTGTTCACTCAGAAAACGCCTTTCCATTAAACTCTGACAATTTAATAACTGATTTGAAAATGTCTCATTCCTGAGAATTTCATTAGATAAGAAGCTAGATTGGAAGGAGCATGAAATGAGTAGGTATGCTTAGCCAATACAATAAATGTTGATGCTGCTATGTCAACCTATCATGCCTACATCCAATCAAAGGTAAGGTATGACATAATTTTGTCGATACAAATACAAGAAACAAAATTATTTTAAAATCGGAAGAAAGATATCACTCACAATATTCTTAACACATATGGAATAAATTACCAGCTGATTTCAAACAAAAACTTAAATCGAAGCTGAAACGTTTCTCGTACACATATAGATGCTTTTATTATTTGTGGAGTGTAAGTTAAGGTTTATAATCATGCTTGCAAGTCAACATTTGCGATCGTTTGTAGATCAAGCATGTTTCAGTCCTTTTGCTGGTTGGGCGTAGCCTTTAGTTTTATGTTTTATTCTGTATTTGTCAGGACCTACACCCTATTGGTACACATATGTAAAGATCCAATAATGATTAATAAGCAAACAAAAATATATGTAAATTATAGGCATTTCTGGACGATTCATGAAATGATTTTACAATATGTATGTACATTTAATGTATTTGATACGTACCATATCAACAGTGACTTCGCCGACTTTCGTGTTACCATGGTTCTTGCGGAAACTCTTGACGCGTTCCTGTTCCTTAGGGATTTTTGTTGCCAAAACGGCCTTGAGATCTGTGGAGGCATCGGTCAGTTGTCTAAGGATGACAGACAGTTGAGGAACGATCTTCTGCAGAAAAGTAAACAATAATTAGTTTTATAACATAGGTAACCCTTTCATGGATGGTAACAAAAATACATTAAAAGTATTCTATAGCTATAAAAGTAAGACTTTTCCTTTGACAAGCCCATTTTGAATTCAGACCTGTTCGACTTACTAAGAAATAAGGAGACTGAAAAAAATATCTGCCGTCGGAATTAAAAAAAAGAGTAGGATTCATAACTTTCTAACTTTGTTTAAATTCTTCAAAGTATTGTATTATAGTGTTATGTATAATTTATTACCATTCTCAGAAATAATGTACCCATACAAGAAGCTAAAGCACCAAATTTACGTGAATAACACTTATGTCATTCTCTCATTCCCTGACAAGTAAAAAATGCGAATATTTATTTTACCAATTATAATGCAGTGTTTTCACTGGTCAAAGGTAAGCACATAGCATAAGATAAAACTTGGTGAACTTCTTATGCTATGCTTAAATCTTATCTTAGTCTCGTGACATATAGGTATCTACGATTTTGTAAAAAAAAAGAATTTGTTTTATAGAATAGTTTAAGCTAACACAATTTTGGGAGCACCACATTTGGTCTGGAAAAAAGCCTGCAAAGTTCGAGTTTTGTTCGTTTGTTCGTGATAAACAAACTGTTAGAAAGAGAATGAAACGCGAAGATGGGTTTCTTCATCAAACTCCAAGATTCCTTAATTAGTAGAGTGAATGAAATTTTACAGTGCCAGACTAGAGTCAAGTTCAACAGGGTCTTCTTTCCCCGCCATTTTTTCTAAGCCAGTTCCCTTGGCAGTGGTTTCGCTGGATAGTGGGTAGGGACAGTAGGAATCTCGTTAATCCATTCAAGCAAGTCACTAATTAGATGACGACATTTGGTTTTTTTAAGGGCGACCTGCCATCGCCCTTTTTGCTAATCTTTATTATGCCACTCACTCCTGGCAGCGGGTTACAAAGTTCCTTAAGCTAAGGAGAGAATAAGAGGAATTTACATCTATGGAAGATGGGAAACGAAAAGGTAGGGTGAGAGAAGATGGTGCCTTACCAACGCCGACGCGTCTCCTGACTTCTTCTGACCACATCTTGGAATTTTATGAGAATGAGAAAATTATTTATAACTATAGCAACATATTAGATGATTCGTGCAACATCTTCTAGAGCGCGTTGATTCTTCTTGCGTAGCTTTATGTAGCTTTGACTAAAAAGAACGCGGCCAAACGGCTGAACGATAAATGCAGATTGCAGTGAATTTAACTGATTTTCTTTAAATTACTTGAAATTCCTTGTTTTTCGAACCTAGGACCTGTCCTGTGTGGAGGGGGAATTATCGAGTAGGAAGTCGGAACCAAGAATAATAACTAGAGAAGCATGGTTACTTCCCATAAGAGCCATATCACAGGGCTTCAGAATTGTGCGCGCATTACATTGTTGACAAACATCATATCTCTATGGTCCAGCGAATTGCTTTCAACTGTTCTCGTAGCTCAGTGGTTGGATGCTGTTTATGATAGGCGGCCCGGGTTGCTTATACGTAAACTGCAGACGCGAATCCCCTTGTCAACATCGTCGTCGCTGTGACCTTGCTGCGCGACGAACGGGCTTCGTTTCGCCATTGCTGTCATTGCATCTTCTATGTTTTCGTTGTGTTTTTAGCTTTTTTAGTGATATTTTCGGATGTTTTAAAACCACTGATAGTTGTGTTTTAGTGTTTTGAACATTGAGAAACTTGATACTTATTATATTTCTCGTTTGATCCTAAAGAAAATCTCATAAATTGAGGATTAAAGCAGATACCATAGTGCCTGTATCGCAGAGTATTGGTTTTTATTGATTTTTAATTAAATATGTAGAAAAAACTTAAATTATTTTTCAATGTAAGCAAATCTGGGAGGAATAATAATATTTTACCTAATATTGTAGACAAGTTGTCAAACTGAGGGTTTTGTTACAGAGTGTGTCACTTCGCTATTTAGGTTTTAAACAATATTTTCAAAAAGTAGGTATGTTCACGTACATACACTGGAAAGTAATTCTTATTTATACATTGTTTAAGTTCCATAGATTGTGATGTAGTTTATCACGTTAGAATGTCACAAATATGTTATGTCATACAGCAATCACTACACTACGGAAACGCCAGTGTCGAATCATATATTAAGGATTTTTCATTCATAAGCACCCATGGTATTAGCATTATGAATGTAACACTTACTAGTTAATAAACACAAATTATAAAACTAAGGCTTTCTTAATTCAATTTTATTTTCCATAATTTGGAAATAGAATGTCGAACTCTGAGTGCCACAAGAAAATTATTATTTTGAATACCAGTAAACATGTACATAAACAAATATACTTGTGTGTAGAATAAAAGGAATCGTTAACTAATAAAGGCTGATTTTCATATTTGGGTCTGTGCACATTTTCACATTTAGGACTGGACTATGATCATACTCGGACTATGTCGTTTTGTAATCAATGTCGTTTCTGCAGTTGTAACCATACGAACGAACAGCATGAACTCTTCCAATGACGATTTAATAATAATAGCAACGTACGTTCTGATTTTGAAAAAAAGAAGTATAATGACAAAGCGTCGCTTCGTAAAAAATATTCATAATCTCTATGTGCTGTTATATAAATAAAGCTGATATTGAACGAGTATTATTAAACTTCCTTCGCTAATAGCGTTGTTTGAGTTCCTTTACTCAAACAATGTTAATAGTTTCACACATTTTACCAGTTTCGTACTACACTAGAAACTGAGCACAGATGACAGAAACAGACTGTTCGGGACAAGTGCATGATTATAGGCGATTTTACTGATTTTCGCATACGAGTCGTGCTGTGTTACAATCGTCCTACGACCGTCGCAAATCGGTTTGAATGCTACTGAAATCTGCATGACCGCAACACGGTCGTAGCACAGTCCTTTATGTGTAAATGTAAATATGGGCTTCAGTGCGTCTCATACGAGGCATACAATTTTTTGATGTACAGTAAAACCGACACGGTAGGTGCACAGTCGGTGCACGATCGACATGTGAAAATCCGCCTTTAATGTTCAACTTTTCTCTTTGGATATGATATTTTAGACAGCTACAATAACATAATATAGCTATAATAATATAATATAAGAAAGTTACTAACATTTAGTCCCTTTCGAGAAAAAAAAAACTGTAATTTCATAAGAAATAGTTTAATTTTATTATCCATTTCAAATTTTGAGTTTAAACTTTTAAACACATTTTTATAAAATCTAAAAAGGAAAAATAGTCTTGCTCGTAAGTCTTTGTCATATTATGTACGTTAAGGCTTTCGCGCCAACCTCGTCACGTGGCTACGTCACGACAGATCAGCTGTCAGTGAAAAAAACTGTTGATGTAATAGACGTCGTTGGATGTAACCATCCTTCTCTAGTTTATTATTCTTAGTTATTGTCAGGGTTGTTTAAAGGACCCGTATTCTCGAGTCATTGGAACAGCTCTCGCGTGGGAAGGAATGTAAACATCAATTTTCGTTCGATGGAAACAATCGCGTATTTAAAAAAAAACAATGCATATCTCTATTATAGCATATCTTCCCACGTGGAAGCTGTCGCAATGACTCAAGAATTACCCCCAGATAGTTTTGAAATTTGTACATTTTTACAATGTGTGGCCAATATTCTTGGTGTCCACTAATATACAGGCTTGTAAAAATATTATCGTATATTTTAAGGGGCAAGTTCTTCGACAAAACAAGCCACTTCACATTAGCAATTTCCAAATAGGTACGCTAGATATTTTGAAAATGTAGCGTGTTAAAAACGACTTATTCTTATACATTTTAGAAACAATAATGAGATTCGAGCTCCTTGCACACAAGCGATATTATTGGGCCAGTAGCGTTGTAATTATTAATAAGTTATTTACAGCACATTTATTATATAATTTTGACAGATATGCTCATTAAAACTACGCAAAATTGTTGAGAAACACAAACAAATTAAATTATACCGTTTTGCTCCATCACTTTAAACACCTATATCTTGAAAATAGCACAAAATTAGATTTTAGACATGTATTCCTATGCATTATTAAGTTGGCGACAAGGAAACCTTGTTACAAAAATTTGACTTATTTTATTCTTAAAATATGTAATAATGTTATGATGTAAGCATGAAATGCTTATAGGATATTAGCATGACAAAGGCGTACAAATGAATGAACGATATTATTCTATTAAAATTTAAATTAAGTAGTAAAACAGTCGAGTGTAATATGCTAATCATTTGACGCACCTACTTAACGTATTTTTAGAATTTTGAGAGGAGAATCCAAAATATGATTACACAACGGTTCTAGAGATTTCAAATAACAAGCCAACTTATTTTTAAATTGGCGTTTCTCTACCAGTTATAGACGTTCTAATTGAAATATACAAGCCCTCCTAATATTTATTAAAGGTAGAAGCTATACAAATTGCTTTTAACCGATCAGCCTAATCTGTGTATGTTCGGTGCCAAAGATAGCCAACACGTCATACTTGAAAATTTCCTAATGGAAACATGAGGAGTTTGGCTAATATATCAAATTGTTTTGTAGTGCCAAATTAATTGGAAACTTTAATGCAGCATTCATCTGTTATCAACATGATCTTTATCGAATGTCAGATTAATATATTGGTATTATTTTATAGATCCATTATTCGACTTAAAGAAAGCCTAAATGCACCCATAAATAATCAGCACAAATACCATAATAAACTTAGACATAATAGATTTCCCTTTAAAACAAGTCTAAAAACAATTTTGATAATTCTTAACCTTTTTAGGTTTCCTTAATTAAGAATTACATTTGATCCAAAATATATGTATGTATGTTATTTCAGTTGCAAATTCAATGCAAAAAATCTAAAATACTTGTCGAAGTGTGAATAAAATAAAATAGTTACAAACCTTGAATTGGTTGTCTTAACTTGACTTTATCATTTCAGTCACTTTATGATTATGCAAATTCAGCACCCTCTGGTGACAAAAAATTAATAATTTAATAAACCCTTGTTTATACGTGGTTACCCCACGTCGGATGTCGGATGTTTGGCGCTATTGTATTATTTAAATTCTAGAGAACTAATGTTTACGAAATAGTAAGTATTAACGCAGTTTATATGAATTTTTGTTGAGCTTAAAACCGTAACTTTTTCGTCTTTTCTTTAAAAAAAATTTACTGCCTGGTAACCGGCATTTAAAAAGGTTTGAAAACCATATTCCCGGACGACCTATAAGATACCTTACAACTCTACGGCACTATGCTATATTAGCCGCTTCTGACTGTTGGGTTAAGGTCACTTTAGATTACTCACACATGGCTCTTCGCTCGCTCCGGGGCGCAACCAAACAAATCTAACTCAAACTAACCCAAATTTACAAAAAGAGAAACAAACATAACCTTAAAAAACAAAATAAAAAAAGCCTTGCCACCGACGGGAACCGAACGCGGGTCGCCCATACCAAAACACAGAATCTTACCACAAACCTGTCGGAATAAATTCACTTGACCGTAGATAAAGTGAAACTGACATTAACCCACCCATCAGAAGCGGGTAATATAACATAGTGCCGTAGGGCTGTAAAGGATCTTAAGGATGAGTGTCCGCGAATGGGTAAAATTTGTATTTTTCTTGGAAGAAATATCTCTGTGGAAGTTTTTTGTAGTAAACTTCCTTGATAAATTTGAAACCTGAATTTAAAAACACAAAAACAAATCTGTTTTAAAAATTATTTGTCATTACAAAATTTGGTGTTCGAGAAATGGAACTTAAGAACCGAATAGTATGTATTAACGTAATTTATATGATTTTTTGTTGAGCTTAACGTTTTCGTTTTTTTTTAATAAAATTTTACTGTATGGTAACCGGCATTAAACATGTTTGAAAATCATGTTCTCGGACGAGTTTCCGCGAATGGGGAAAATTTGGATTTTTCTTTTATGTCTCCATCTGAATTTTTATAAAGAAATATCTATGGCAGCTGTTTGTAGTAAACTCCCTTGATAAATTTGACATCAGAATTTAAAACACAAAAAATTCCGTTTTACAATTTATTTTTCCTTACGAAATTTGGTGTCCGAGAAAGGGAACTTAAGAACCTCTTTTTTAGGACGATATAGAATTAATTAATTTAATGCGTTCGGGAAAGGCCTTGTTTTCGGCCATACCTTGCTTTTGCTCTTCATTGGTTTAGATGTCATTCATATCGAACAAATAAATCTACAGCTCCGAACTCCAAAATACAAATAAAGAAACGAACAAAAAATAAGGATGACAATCTGAACACTTGCAATGGCTATATTTTCTACACTAAAGAATATATATAAAAAAAAACAAAAAATACAATTTTTACAAAAATGCAGGAGTTAAAATTGTGGTATTTTGCGAACCACCCTCATCCAACTTTGAAGCACTACTCTCATACACTCTAAAATATTAAATGGTGCTTTCCCACTATCTAGAAAGCTTATCAAAAATGTTTTTGAGCGATATCACAATAATTAAGGAGCTTTAAGTACGAAATGCTAGCATTTTTTTTAGAAAATGTTGCAAAACTAGCTTTTACAAAATTTGGCAGGAAAAATTAAAAAATAATCGTAAATGATGAAAAGATTCCAAGCCTCAATTAAAACACTATTGTAGTGCTAAAATTAATTATCTATTATTTTGCAATAACGCAAATAATTGTTTATCGCTCTGTTCTGTAAAATTTTCAAGTATGCATCAGTTGTGTCTGTATTTTTTTTTTCGATTTATTTTAAATCGGAAATGCTATCTATATTCTATGGAAGAACGAGTAGATGTTTTCTTGAGGTGCTCATTGGAGAACTGCTATTATTTTTAATGAAAGGCATCCTGTCAGAAACGTCAGTCACGTCTACATAAGAGATTTGGTTCAAAATTTCTAGAAATCGGATCAGTTACCTGGTAATAGTAAAAAAACAACAAACTAAAATATTGAACGAAGAAAGGTAGATTAAGGTTATTGGCCAAGTTTCTATAAATGCAAAGGTATCATAGCCGTCATTTAGCAGCGGTTACAGGCGTATTCTCCTATTCAGAAAATCTGTTAGGAAAGTAACAAAAATATATGAATTTCACCCTTGCAAACTGAAATTTTTGGTAAGAATTCAGTATATTTTATTCGGTAAACTTTGGCATTGTGAAACCATGACAGGGAGAATTACTGCCACATCCACATTTATATAATGCTTCAGTGATAAGTCACTCAA
The DNA here is from genome assembly GCA_016904865.1 of Pissodes strobi. Taxonomy (NCBI): domain Eukaryota; kingdom Metazoa; phylum Arthropoda; class Insecta; order Coleoptera; family Curculionidae; genus Pissodes; species Pissodes strobi. Next base: position 16,145 of record JAEQML010056525.1, read on the forward strand.
AATCCCCAAAAAGCCAACGTTTGGGCGGCAATACTGGGAGACAATATGAAGTAATTTTTATTGAAGGAAATTTAACCGATCAAGTTTATGCTGAAATGCTCAACCAAACTATAGAGCCCTCTATTATTCATAAGCTTGAAAACCACAGGGACTTACAATCTAAATTTGAACGAAGACTGATCTTCTGCACTTTCAGCAAGATGGTGCACCAAAATTATACAAACCAGTAGGTTGGCAGATGAGGTACCATCGTGCCGAAAAAAAACTGGGACAGCAAAATATAGTTTAATCTGCCGAACTATTAGCTTGTTTTGAAGTTATCAGTTTGATTTAATTATGTGACAGACAGATGTGTCAAAAGAAATATAATATAATATAATATAACCTAGTGTTAAGTATGCCACGTCGTTTGCAAGCTTTAATCGATAATAACGGTGCAAATACCAAATATTAAAAAATCTCGATTTTATTTTTGTTACATTTTAAAACAATAAACATACATATTTCCATTTTTCCTCGTACTTTTACAAAAGGTAGTATTATTGTTTCGGTATTTAACCTTTTCACTTCCATGACAACAATGATAACCTATCCTCAATAGATTTTGCATATTCTTTATAGCCTAGGAGCTATTCAACAACGACAATTTTGTTGTCCCAGATTTTTTTCGGCGCGATGGTACAATTGAGTGGCCGCCAAGACCACCTGACCTTACCCTTATGGACTTCTTTTTACGGGGGTTATATTAAATCACTAGTTTTAAAAAAATATGGGACTCATCTGAAAGAACTGCTTCAGAGGATAATTGAAACTCGTTGCAGAATTCTAAGTGACATTTATTTCTGTTTAGAAAAAAATGGAAATCATTTTGAGCACTTAATAAAATAGTTACAAAAAGAGCAAAACACGAGTATTTGCCTTACTGCAAAAAATAGAGTTTTAGCATCACAATCGTGTTTTAATTTAGGCTTGTGATCTCTTTCAACAATCATTTACTTTATTTTCCAGTTTTTTCTGCCAAATATTGCCAAACCCAATTTTAAACAATTTTCTCAAAATGTTGCTAGGATTTCGTACCTCAATTACGTATTTCTCAAAAGCATTTTTGATGGGCTGAAGCTGGTAGTGCTTCAGGGGTAGCAGTGGTCTGCAAAATACCTCATTTTTATTACGCGCTTTTGTAGACATGACATTTGTTTATTCTTTTGATAACTTCTTTCGTGTAGAAAATATAGACATTGCAAAATTTCAAATTGTCACCCTGTATGTAATTTAATGAACAAGCCTGTTCTCTGCCACATTTCTGAAATATATAATTTATCTTCCTATTCCTTGTCTATGTCTTATCTCATTCATATCCAACAAATCTAAAGATTCGACCTTCAAAATAAAAAAAAAGAAATGGAGAAGAAAGGGAAAAACTTAAATGGTTCAGTAAACAAGCTTTGAAAGAGAAGGAAAGAATGAAATAGTAAAGAAAAACTTATCACACAAGAATTCGAAGCAAAAGGCAACAAACTTGACCGAATCTGTATCAGTTGGTACGTCAGTAGCAACATCAAACAAAGTAATTATTTGCTGTCCTATAAATCAATGGCTATATCATGTGTTCCGATTTTTAGAAAGCGATGCTGAAGACAAATATGAAAAAAACATTGGGTGTGGTGTTATTATTGTAGCCGATGGTATAACCTGAAACGCACGGAAGAAACCGCCGAAAAAGATTACCGTTGTGATTTTTGTACCTGCTCTATTTACCTACTTTTTTTAAAAGTCAAAGGTTCCTAGGTATTTTATAAATATTATTTTTATATCCTGATAAGCCAATTTTTACCTATATTAAAAAAATAGTTGCTACACAATATTTTCTTTGCCTATACGATTGTTTATACATTAAAGACAATGCCTATACCTACCTAGGTAAGAAGCAAATTAACTTTTGTCCCTAGATAATAATATATTGTATTCTTTTGCCAAGGTAAGAATAATTCCTGTTGGGTATCAACATATCATGGACATAGGCCCAGAACTGACCGTCGAGTTACCTCGGCCGTTACTGACCGCGGTACTCTGGCCAAATTTATATAGAGGCTGCGGAAGATTACTGACCGTCAATATTAATAAGAGTTTAATTGTAGAATGTGTAGGTAGTACGAGTATGGGTTGGTTATTGGATATCTATCGAGCAACGGAAATCGTAGAAAAATAGGAAAATTCCATTCCACTTTATTCAGGCTAGGGATTTATGTTACGCTAACTAATTCATTATCGTATCGGGGGGTGGTTAGTTGTAAATATCAACTCAGGTAAATTTATGTGACGGTCACTAACGAAACTATTACCTAACTAGATTCGGTTCGTTTATCAAAATAAATCCCGGTCAGTGATGGCACCCAAACAGGTAAAAATCTGTTGCGGTCGGTAATGCGACGCTGACTTATGGGACTACTCCAAGAAACGTGAAGCACCTACCAACTAGAAAAGGTGTCCGAGAACAGGTAATGGATAAAACGCCTCCGATAAAGGCTAAAATTGTCAGCCTTTAGGCTTTATTTAAATAAAAAAAATATCTTTGATCTAATTTCAAAATCCTTTTTGGAAATGATTCATAACATCCAAAATATATCTTTAAACTGCACATGAATATTAGCTATTTCTCACCCGTTATTCGCTTAAGTGACCGACAACCGCTCAGTCACTCTAGATACATTATTTCGCGGGTTAAGGCCGCTAGAAGAATTTATTCGGTTAATGCCAAAATTTTTGTATTTTACTATACAAATTTTTTGAAGTGAAAACTATTTTAGCGCCGTTAGCCGGCTGAGAACAAGACCGATCTTGGGCTGAAAACGGGAGTGATTTGACACTCGATGAAACGGAAAAGGCGGCATCAATAAAAAGATCTAGATCTATAGGATGTAGCCTGCGAGAGAATGAGATAGAACAGTTCCGGTCACACATTTTGAGGCGGGAAAATTAAATGCCATTTTCAATAAAGATATAGATCTATAGGATGCAGACTGCCAGATAATGAGATAGAACACAGTATGTTCATATTCACGGATCCTAAATGGTATAGCAATGGAGCAAAAATGCGGCGCTGTGCTTGGTGTTCTGAAGGTCAGGGGTTGTTACAATTTTTAATGCGCTTTGTCAGTTTAAAGCACATGCTTGGATATGAATGTAAAAAAACAATGATGATGTGCATTAAGAATCTTATGTAGATAGAAACAAATTTAGTTTAAGTAGGTACTTTAAGTTAATTAAACAGTAATTCATGCCAAATGTATTAGAATTACCCATGTCTTTCTGATCCAGTGAATTGTTTTCAACACAACTGGTGGTGCAGTGGTCAGACCCTCTGCCTGTCATTCGCACGGCCCGGGTTCGATTCCCGTTGGTGGCAAGACATGTTTTTTAAATTTTATATAGTTTTTACTATCGTTCTGTTGAATTTTTCACTTCTGTCGTGCGGTTTTAACCACACACCTTTTTTGAAGAGAGACTTCGTGAGCGAGGATAAAGTCAGAAAAAAATGCTTATCAAACTGAAACGCTCCTTTAATTAAGCATGTTGCAATATAGCTAGAGGATTGAAATTTTCAGAACATGTAGCCGAGGTAAAATAAATGAGGATCCTAGACGAAAAATTAAACTTGACATTCTAAAATTGCCGATTTCTTTCCTCGTCATTGCCTATTTTACTTGTTTCTTGTTATATTTGTGTTTTTTTCAATTTTGAGTAAAACAGAATTATTGCGTAACACAAATTGGTTTTTTCCAAATTTTTCTTATTCGATATTGCAACAATACTGACATTCTGCAGACATTTTGTTATAAATTTTTATGTAACTGTCTCTGCACCAAAATCAGATTTGCTTTGCTATTTACTAAGAATGATTTTTTAGGCAAGTTGAACTGTCTTTAGTGTCCGTCTCTACCATTGCGACCTCTGCTGCAGTGGAGTTTCTTTCCGTTAGTCCAAATAGGCCATGACATACAGAGACCACAAAAGCTAACAGGCCAAAAAATAAACAAAAAGTTTCGCGATTAAAAAAAATGTCGCAAGTCGCAGAACATTTGCCACAATCTGGCAATACTGTTTTATGTAGCTGCTTTTTCGCCCTGCCTTCTCTATGGGTATCCGGTATTACGTAATTACTCTTCGACCAGTCCCACCACACCGCTTCTGATGATCTTGACTATGATTTTCCAAAATAATTTGTACACTTCCATTATTTTATTAAGTAAATTGTTGATTGTCATTTTAATCCAAAAGAGATGCTTAAATTAATAAAAACGAAAATATTGAAACCACCTTCCCTAATATAGACCTTACGTTAAGAATACATCTTAAAATCCCTGCTTCTAATGACAGCGGTGAAAGGTCTTTTTCCGTTTTAAAGAGGATTAAAAGTTGTTCCAGAAATAAACTAAATGAAAAGAAAATGTCATCTATCAACGATATATATTAATTTGGATTTAACTTTAAAAATAGATTTTGACGACGTTATCAATAAGCTTGCAAGTTCAAAAGCTGAGAGAGCAGCTGTATAGACATTTACCTTTGATCTTATTTTAAAGAAATGAAATATTGTTTATTAAATTTTTTTTGCACTTGTGTGTCTATATATAAAATTATTAAAAATAACTTTGTTCTTTTTTTAAAGAAATGAAATATGGTTTATTAACATTTTTTTTGCATACGAATATACAATTTTAAAAAATATATCTTTAGTTTTTTTTCCAACCCTTTTTAAAATCGCTAACCCAGACTACTAGACTAGGACAGGCCATAAAAGGTTCTGGCCCATAGGCCAGAAACAACTTAAAACGTCACTGCTCTGCTGGGAAGAAACATCATTTCGATTTACTTCCAAAGAACAGATATACAAATAAAGTGGGAATCATTTATTATATCTTTATGTGACGTTTCAAAATTATTTATCTATATAGTCAACTTAATACCACAAGATTAAAATGTAAAACATTTATTTTGAGTTGGACTTTATACGGATGGAATTTCGGTGCACATTGACATCAGAATATCCACTACAATTTTACAGCTCAGTAGCGCAGATGAATTTGAAAGCCAAATAAAAAAGAAAAATGGTTTTAATATCCACACAACAAAATAACAAATAATTATGATAATCACGCAATTGGATAATGATAATTGTCTAAATCCACGAATTACCTAACTAATGACGAAAATTACAATAAAAAGGCATCAATAATAAAGAATTAGAATATTTTTAGACGGTGGTATAGGTATGTATTTTTTGAGGTCATAGAAGCCATTCAGAGTTATACCAGAGTCTATAGATAATTAAACTGTGGTTATACTATATGTCTGATGTCCGATCAAAATATTCACTATTCTGATTATTTTTGATGATTTTCAAAATTAAGAACCGATAATTCAGTCACAATTATTTCTGAAGAATTAAGAGTATTCGACGTTTTTCTTTTATTCAATTTCAGCAATCTCTATAAGGCACAGCCCATATCTCTACTTCATTATCAAATGTCACAATTAAGAAAAAGAGGGTTTTTCATTGAACGTAATCATTATTCGTTAGAAAAATCGGGTTCAACTTCAACCGATGTTGAAGAAATTTAAAGTTTTGTGATCTAATATTAGGCGATGGCTTGAATGAGCTGGAATTTACCGTGTGTATTTATTGTTTATTGTAACCTAGTCGCCTATTTTGTTTGTGTTCAGTTTCTGTTTTGTGCTGTTTGTTATTTATTGAGTAAACAGTTCAATTGGATTTTTGTATTGCAAGTCCAGTAATAATTAAACTTCAGTGCCCTCAGCCTCAGACTTTCATAAGCATCTGTTCCATTCCATATTTCAATTTCAATGAATATAAACCAATGACCATTCCTGTTACATTTAGGATTCAGGGGGGACAAAGCTGCTTTTTTATGACAATGTTTTATGTCTTTTTGTCAGTGATAATAATAATTTTTGCGAAAAATATTTCTTAACCGATTAGAAAAAGCGCGAAAACATTTAAATTCAAACTGCCAATAATAACGTCAAAACAAAAACTACTCTCGAGCAGGGTAAATATGTTATGTTATTAAATAAGTATGTATGTTAAGGCTTTCGGGCCAACTCCATCGCGTAGTTACGTCACGACAGAGCACCTGTCGGCGAGAAAATCCGGTTAATGTAACCATCCTTCTCTAGTTTATTATTCTTGGTGGTAAAATACTACTTGTGATTGCCAATTAAAATTGATTATTCGCTTGAGTTGATTTGATGGATGTTAACGTTGGATATGTTAACGACACTTGTGTCTATCCACAACACGGCAACTAATAAGGCCAATGGAAACGTTGAACTGTCTTCAACGTCGCTTCGCGCATGGCCCTCCGCTCGCTACGGGGCGCAACCAACAACTAACCCAAGGTATGCCCAAAATGGAGAAAAAACTTTTTACAAACATAACCGTAAAAAAATTAAAAAAACACCGACGGGAATCGAACCCGGGCCGCCATATCACAGGTCCAGCATCTAACCACTGAACCACCAGAGCACTTGAAAGTCAAAGACTTAGGGCTAAATTGTTACTCTGCTGTGGCAAGACACACATGTTAAACGACATAGATAAATATATATAAGGGGGTTAACGATGATGCTCATGAAAACTACCACGTTTCCGTTTAATCGTAGTTGACTAAACATTTCTAAATACCAAATCAAATATTTGAATGCTTTGACCTACGAGGCGCGTAAGTTAACCGGTTTTTTCAAGAAAATATTCCGTTAGTTGTTTCCCCACACGTTGTCGAGATACGACCTTGCCGAGATATGACCTGTGTTTAACTTGGATCCAGCACTAATTTCTTTCCGCAATTATATAACATTCCGGTGACGCAAAAAGGTGTCTAAGCTTATTTAAATCCTGCTAGACGATTTTAGACAATTAATTGTTTTATTGCGGATCCCCCCAGTAGCGTAGCGCAGACGAGCGTTTTTATAAGATAAAATTTTAGCTCGTTGTTGTGCCGAGGTCTACAGGCTATTAGCAAAGAAACTCTTGCATTTGTTCTTTTCGTAATTTTCTAGAGAATCTTTCAAAAATAACATTCGGATACAAAAAAATAGCCCAACTTGCCCAACTATCACAAACATTATTTAATTTAAAAGACTAAGTCTTACCGAGCACACAATTTATTCGAATAATTCAAATATTCGGCTATTCTAAATTCGATTTTCTGTTAGTTACAAAAAATCGACAATTCGAATATTTGACTAATCGGTTATTCGAATATTTGACTGCTCGAATAATCGACTATTTAACTATTCGAATATTCGATTATTCAAATGTAAAATTGTTTATCGTACAAGAAAAGACATAAGGCGCTTATCGTAATTTAAAATTACCCGTCTTTTAAATTTGCTGGTTGAAAATAAATCATGTTACCAAAATCCCACACTCTGTATAAAAAAATCAATATTCGCTTCGTAGACGTATTTTATATATTTTGCAGGTATGTATGTAGAGGAACATATTAAATAATATGTGTTTTATTTTATTATATAATTAGGGCTCGGAATTTATTCGAATAATTTAAAAATTCGATTTTTTGTGTTAGTTAAATTGACAATTCGAATATTCGACTATTCAAATAGATGTTCGAATTATTCGACTATTCAAATAAAATACCAAACGACTATTCGAATACTTGTATTTTCAAAATTTTGTGCCCTAGTTTTTAGGAATGATATGAGCCCTTTCAAGTGGGTAAGCACTGGTCCGGGGTAATCAATGCCTAGATATTTTAGTACTCTGTTTAGTATAGGGTGGGTGCTTTGATATGTAGCCCAGCGTCTATTTCTTGATTAATTATTAACAATGATACTTTTGGTTAGATTGGCGTTTAGTAGCCTGTGGCAACAATCAACATAAGCTCCATTTGGCAATATTTAATTATATAAGATACTTAAGATAACCATAACGGATTACATCGGGGGTGACAGAGTAAGCAAAACGATATTGGTTTAGAGTAATTCGAGTTTCGACCGTCGCGTCGTCGTTTGACGCCAATGCTTAGCAACTGATGATGACGAGGCGGTAAAATCAGTAGCGTAACATCTTATCGGCCACCTCACGTCCCAAAGCATCTGAAGTTTTTGAAGTGAAAACTTCTGTGCTTTCAGCACTCCTCCTGGGCATTGAATGAAACTGAACCGTCATGCGACGCCTGTCACTCTGCTAACATCATTTTTCTCGAAAAAGGCAGGGAGTGGACATTTGAAATTTGGAACAAGGTCAATTGTTTTTCATGATCAAATCTCTGATTTTTTTTTACACGATCTGTCGAAAAAATTTATGAAATTTTCTGGACAAGTACGTACCTTTGACGATCTTACGAACCCTATTGAAATTGTCAAGTTATTTTTGACGTGTACATTTTTGAAAAATATGTCACTTTGCGTCGTTCTAGCACTGAAAAAAAAACTGAGAGTTCGATGGAGAATTTCTAGGAGAAAAACTCTCTCTAAGTGTTTCTTTGCTTCGAGAATGTCGGGAAAATGAACCTCTAGATAAAATAAATTAAGGTTTTTATTTTATTTCTTGAAAATAATTTTTTTTTTAAAAAAGCCGACTACTTGACGCGAATATATGCCTAAAACTGTATTAGAAGACACTTACAGGGAGAGCCAGTTGAATTTGAGCTGTTCGTCATTTCCTGTTTTGGCGCGACACGTGACGACTTAATATTTTATTACTGGAAAACCGAATAATCTAGCTAGAGCAACCAAATACATATGGGCAGAAAATACCAAGAAATCACATCGATCTCTTGAAAATGCCAAATTGGTAATTTTTTTGGTTTCCAGTTTGAAAAATCTACTTTCAGCATAGCTATTTCCATGAAACCATTTTCAGATTCGTTAACCTAATGATCTCTGCTATAGAAAGTTTTATAACAGTTTTCCGTAAGACATCCGGAAATACGATAAAATCGAGGTTAAATTAAAACAGGCAAAAAGTCGCAAACTTCAGTATTTCGAAAATTTTACGAGCCTGAATATAGCCTTGCTTTGTTTTTGGTTCATTATGGCGGAAAATTTGAAGGAATTCATTTTACAATATGTTTATATTTATATATTTAATTGTCTAAAATCTCATCAGTTTGAAGCTGGAAACCCATTTTCCAGGATCGGAAATGTGGAAATTTTTCGGTGATTAGCCGCAGTTTTTGATGGATTTTATGGAAGTCTTCGAGGTACAAGTTTACTTTTAGCATATTGATGAGCATAGTTTTTGTGGTAAGTAAGTAGATTTATTTGCCTGAAATGGGCCACGATGGAAGGATTTAGACATTTTTCATAGCGATTTTATGGGAGACTTCGAGGTAAAATTTTACATTAAACATCGAAGTTGTAGCAAGTAATTTCAAAATACTAATAGGACACAAAAAAATATTTGTGTTTCATAATATTAATCCCGCATTGTTGAAATTTTCACTTTTGCCGTGTGATCTTAAACACACACCGTTTTTTTTTATTTAAATACCCATATATGTGGCATTTTTATAAAACAGTAATTATTAGGAACTCATACATACTCCCAGTATTCCACTCGATTTCAGTTTTTCTTCAGTGGCGTGCGCTAAGAAGTTTATATGCATATTTCTAAAACGTTTATTGATGTTTATATAATCAATTTCGCCTCATATTTGTTCTATATTTGGAGTTGAAAGTGGGAATTTGCTATAATTAAACCTTTTTTACGTAAAACTGAACTTCTATAGGATCTCTCATTGCGAATGCCAAGACCGTGGCTAAATATTTGCCTCTGCCCATTTTGACATTGAAATATGACATAACCAGATTGATTTCAGATTTCATTCATCTTTGTGTATTTTAAAGCCTTATTAATCTATCTATATCTTCCTCAGAATAACTACACTTTAGAATTAGGTGTAACATTCCTACAAAGATATTAAATTTCAAATCTTGCAAACGAAGTAAGCAGGTAGGTACTTCAAGGTAATACCAGATAAAATACAATCTCAGGTGTATTTTATAATACCAGTGGAATTTTCAAATAGGCAAAGTAAACACTTATGTAATCAGTACCACGTTTTCTTCTGATATCATTTAGCAGAACAATTTTATTAACGCTGACAAAGAAAGTAACTGATATTGGGAATGATCTCAAGTGACATACATACCTAGTCGTTCCTCTCATTCAGGAAATAAATCAGAAATTTCAGTCTTCTTAATCCCTGATAGCACACCACCCTCATTAGACATGCAAAATTAGTTATTCACGGAAAAGCCTGATCTTTACAAAACTAGGTATAAAATGTACATTTTTGGTTACATTTCAGGTAGTTGTTGTATTTTATGGATGAACCCAAGGAGTATTTTACCCAGAATAATAGAGTTCCAAAATTATAACAATGGTGTACCTGAATATTTTAGGACAAAATGACCAGTGGCAGTGGTGGAGTTTGAATATTTTCAACCGAAAACATTGTTTAATATTGCAATATTATCTGAATACCAACTCGTTCCTCCCATTCAGGAAATAATCCCATGTAGTGTTTTCTTATTCCATCCGTTTATTATTTTGTACTTATGTATATAAATTTAATTATAAAGTTATAAAATAACACCTGACGAATAATTTGATTTTTTTATTATGTCTTATGTTTTGGACTGAATGTCTTTTGTTGAGCCATGGCGTTCCGTCGAAATAAAGACTGTTTTGCTACTCTGAACTAAAATTCACAATATTTTACAGGCAGATTCTGGGCGGCTCTAAAGATTTCGGGAACTCCTTGTTAAAATAAAATGTGTATAGGAGCTTCTTATTATACTTTGCAAATCGTCAACTTCTAATGATTTTTCACCTGACGATATTTTAAGAGGTGCTACATTTCCATTTTTTCTATCCTTAAGCGCCTTCGTTGGCTCACTAACTCTTATCATTTGAAACTAAGTTTCTGGCAGACCTAAAAGCATTACATGCATGATGCTTTTAGTTCTGTATAACTAACCAAGGCATTTTTTTTGTAAATACATCTGAAGTAAAAAGATGTAAACGTGAAGGCATTAGTTCTTTTAATTCGTAGATTTAATTCAAGTTATGAGGTTTTAACTTACATAATTGGGTTATTTTTAAAAATTTAATGTGACGCATATGAGTTATGGTGTGCTATTATCAGACAGTAGGTATAGTAAAAGGTTCCCAGAAAAGGTTTAAGGGCATCAGCCATTGTCATAAAATTTCCAAAATATAAGTAGCTAGTTAATAATAAGAAAGTATTTTATCTCATAAGACATTAAATATTATTACATATAGTAAATATATGAAATAAAATTCTAGGTAAATTGAAATTATATTAGGGCATAAATTATTACAACTAATAACGTTCACGAATAGTAAAAAGTTTTTCAGAATATTGGAGTATTGGTATTGGTAATTGATTAGAAGGTATGCCTAGAGCTGTAATGACTCATAATCATGATGAAACACTTCCTTGACTAAAAAAGTGCCATCCAGCATATATTAAAAAGACAAAATAAAGGAAATAATATCCGACAATGCTGAACCACAGAAAATATAGTTTGTGTTGTGTAACTATATTTTCTGTGGCTGAACTTAACAACTGACCATAAGACATACTGGTTTTATTTTATTGACGTTCACGCTATAGTCAAACCGATCGCCGACGTGATCCTTTACAGGCCGATGCCACTGTGTTATACTAGCCGCTTCTGATTGGTGGGTGAACGTCACTGTAGAGTACTGTTAGCTCTTCACGCATTGCCCTCCGCTCGCTTTGGGGTGCAACCCGACAAAACTAACTGAAACTAACCCAAATTTACAAAAATAAACAACCTATAAAACATCTTACCCCCGACGGGAATTGAACGCGGTTAGTCTACGTTCTAAACGCACACCACTGGACTAACTAGACCTAGTGGATAAACTGACAGGACCGCAGATAAAGTGAAAGTGACGTTAAGTTTCACCAATCAGAAGCGGCTAATATAGCATAGTGGCGTATGACTGTAAAGGATCTTAAAACACCGCCGACGCATCTAAAAAAATCCTGACAGTAGACGTACTTCCTCGAGTTTTGTGACCTAAAAATGAACAAGTTACAAGCAAACAACCCTGAATTTCAAAAAATTCTGAAAAAAAACAAGAAAATCTTGATTCCACGCTGAATAAATTAAATATCGAAGTAAATACTATGTTAAATCTACCATAATATTGTAAGATAAAAAATACATGATCAATATCCAAAGATAGTGAAAGTTAAACTTAAACATTCTCTGTAGGTCAATCAGAAAATGTTTAGAACAAGGTCACGACCGCATACGTTTCAAGTTTATAATAATTCTGAATTACAGTAATTTTAAATTAAAATGGTTAAGATCAAGGTACAAATCTATTGCATAAAAGCACCAGCAAGCTCTCGGCTATTGGAAGTAATTTTACTATGTATTATGCGAATTGAAATAAATATTTATTTACATCAAATGTGCTAATCTAGTATCATACTTGGTTGATAGGTGAATGCCAATAAGTAGAATTAGTATAAACTATCAACAATGTTATTTTTTGATTTATATTAAATAAATCCATCAATTTGATTTGAAATTGCGCCAATACTAAGGAGCAGAGGGAGACATAACAGGACTTGCATACCCATCCCCATATGGAATGAACAGTAGCTTATTGTAGATGTAGGTACCACAACTTAACTACAATAAACACCTTTGAAGCAAAGAATATCAGTGACATTCTTCATAATGAAACTTAATAGTTTAAAGACCTATTACTTAAATTGTTTAAAACTTCCAGGATATGATTTATTTATTGGGCCTATAAGGTACTTACATGCAAAGAACAAAAATGAAAAGTAAATAGCTAACCTAAATAAAAATACAGTCAACAAACAAGATACATAACAATATAAAATCTAAGATCTGATGGCATTTTATCAATATAATAAATGCACCTCCTTTTTTGGCAAGCAGACATACCTATCAGCTTTGGTAAAAACAGATTCACCAACCTTTGATCTAAAAAATGAATGAAACTTATTGGACCGAAAAAATACGTATTATCTGAACACTAAGCAAAAGCTTTTCAGGACCGCAACATGCTTGCAAATCTGTACAGTTCTTGGGGGCCTTGATAGTATTGGGACATTTAACATCAGCAATGAGGAATAATCCTGTGAGGGTTTTTTGATAACTATGAAATGTGAATCCCTGACAATTGGGCGACAAAATTCTAGCCTTATCAAGCTTTTGGACAGTGTAAAATCAACTACATCGACTACCTTGGAGAATTCATTCTTTTAAGTCATTCACTGAGTGACATTAAAAAAATATATATACGCCTCTCTTTATAAGCTCAAAAATTAAGTGAAACTTCTGAAAGAGATATAAGGAGCTGAGTTATTATTTTTTAAAGCTTTTTTTCCCTCAACTTTCCAATTTCAACACTTTCATTAGAATTTTTTGTTGCCTTTCAACTGTTTTTTTTTTTCGTAAAGCATTTGTTTCCATCCCCGACCTCGTAGCATCTTCGCCTTTTTTTCGCCGAAAACAGTGTCCTTCAGTGTCTCCTCCCTTTTTTTATAATTTTTTTTCTCATTTCGTTTTATAGTACCTACTTTTATTAACTTTTCGAACAATGTATTACGTTTCTTTGAATTTTTTCGAAAAATTTTTAGTATTCAGGGGGAAGGGGGGTATAATTCACCCACGCCCACTGATGACCCCATAGAATGGAGTCATCGCTTGTCAGATTTACGATCCGAGACTCCGTTATAGACATATCCGCAAAAAGCGTTTTTTTCTCACAATCCCCCCATGAGGCGCATAAAAATTTCGACGCCGTAGCTCTTTTCATTCTCTCGAAATTATTTTAGTTTTTCCTTCTAGCTGAACGGGTGGGCGTATGGGCTCCAGCTTTCGTCCAGGATCTTCATTTTACCCTGGCTACATGTCCCGAAAATTTCAGCCCTCTAGCTATACTGGAACATGCTTCATTAAAGTATTTCACTTTGATTTTCGTTTCATTTGATTTTTATTATTTCGGACACCCTCGCAAGAAGTTTCACTTCAATAAAAAGTTACTTGAAGATGTATGTAAAAACAGACACCAAATATAAATAACAACACTAAAAAGTATCTATTTCTAGTTCCAAGTTCCATTTGACATATGTAGGCGCTTACCAATTGAATGAAATTTACTGGCGTACTTTGTGAAAAAACGCATGTTACCTGAACCTGAACCCCAAGCAAAAGCTTTTCAGGACTGCAAACTGCTTTCAAATCTATACAGTTCTTTAGAGCTTTGGATAGTAAGGAGGCATAATATAATTCATGGAGGGATTTTTGATAAGTGTATGAAATGTAAGTGTAAGTCTCTGAGAAATGGGTGACGAAATTCTAGCCTTATCGAGCTTTTGGACAAGCAGTGTGAAATCAACTACCTACATCAACTACCTTGGAGAATTCATTCATCATTCTAGTAGGGCATTCAAGGAGAATGAGATTTAAAAAATAAAAAAATACTTTAAAATGTATGTAAAAACAGACACCAAATACAAATAAAGGTAAAACTTCAGAAATCGCGGCTTTTTCGAAAAATTAACTTTTTTTTGAAAATGGTCCGAAATGGCCTATTTTCAAGAAACTTTAACAACTTTTTCGGGCGCGAGGTGTTTTGCCATTGTTTTTTTTTTATAATAAACAATGCAACACTGGCCTCTCTGAAAATGACAGCCACTGCTCGAAAACGAGACGACACTGACTCGAAAAATGTCTTGAGTTGGCACCTGGTTAGTTTCCTTTTCTTGAGCCCCCGTAGCGAGTGAAGCGAGCGGAGGGCCATGCAAAAAGTGAAATATTTTGCTAACAACGCAAAACACCTCACGCCTGAAAAATTTGTTAAAGTTTCTTGAAAAAAGGCCATTTCGGACCATTTTCAAAAAAAAGAGTTAATTTTTCGAAAAAGCTGCGATTTGGAAGTTTTACCCAAATAACAACACTGCAAAGTATTTATCTTCCTTTCACTATTAAAAGGAATTATACCAAACAGTAAGAATTCAAATTTCCCCTGAATACATTGTCTTGCAACCTCACTTGTACTGCATTGGGCATATATTATCTTTAGTCTACTGCTAACCTCAAATATTTAAAAATCTTATTAGGGCGGTTGAGCAGTAATATCTTCCATTTAAGTATATATATTTTTTCAATGCCTTTTTAAATTATCATAAATTGTAGTGCATGATCTCGAGTCTAATCGACACTCAGATTCACAAAAAAAAGTCAGTCACTCAGCTAACAATCGTGTTGCATGAATCAACCAATCAATCCAAGTTCCAGATGAAAGGGAACTCAAACTTATTGGCACACAGTATCAATCAGTTTTAGTGAACTTGAAATACTTAATGTGAAATGTAAATGAGCACATGACCATTATTACATAAGGATACACCTACTACCTACTTATTTCAAAAATAAAGATGATAATTAAATACCTAGTTAATTGATACTAGATAAGAGTAATAAAAATGATGAATCTAAATTGCAGTTAGGTACTCAAAGAAAAATGCAAAAACTAGTACTTACTTATTATATTAGATGACATAAAAAGTTTAAGTAAAATATTTACATTGCCAATTAGTTAAATGAGAGGAGAGAATGTTGTAAGTTTTCAAGAACGTCAGGGTGCTTAAGTAGCTTGTTGACGTCATAAGTTTGTAGACACCATGCGATTCTACACCTATTAAAAAACAAAGTGGGAAAAATCTCATAAAAGTAATTTCATCTTACCAAAATTTAATTGTTTATTTTAAGATCCAAGACCAAGTATTCCAGAAAAGGGTCAACCTCAACCAAAAAATCGGTACTTTTGCCCTAATAATAACCTTAAAAAATATATTATATGTATTATTACTCCCTTACGTAATACAAGACGCCTTGCCTCGCAGATTCCCGTCAGTGCAATGCCAGAAGATGAAAACTTATGTTAAAAAGCCAACCATTTCTTAAATAGCCCGAACTTTTTCAAAAAGAGGGCTTAAATTCCAGAAAGTATCAATAAAAAGTTAAACAATAGGACAAAAGTACAGATACGTCACTGTCATTTGTAAAGGAGAAATAAAGGCTAAAGGTACGTACCTGCGATTCTTGAAGCTTTGCTGTAGTTACACGAAACAATGCCATTTTGATTGGACGAGGTTATTTTACGATTTTTGGTCACTCACGGATACCGCCAACAACAACCCCCGTTCGTCAAACCTCCACAAAAAGTGTGCGAGTGCGATAACTTGCGAATTACGGATAGAAATCCATCCTTGGCGGCGCAGAATCCCCCTTACGCACGACGAGGTTGCAAGCGGCGTTGTCACGTTTATTATATTCCATGCCCTTGGTAAATTAACATAGTCTTGTGTTTACACTGTTTACAGTTCAAGTTATAGAGATAGGGAAAAAGGGAAATGAGAAATATATAAAAAATGGAAAGCTCTGTCGATTACGAAGTGCCTGTATTTTACAGGAATAACGGGTACTGTACTCATGGGCGTAGACAGGATTTTTTATCAGGAGGGGCGACTCGTAGAAAATTAAATGAAGAGTAAAGGCTGTTCTTATATGTTCTTTTCCCACTGACAAGTAACACTGATGATGGCTACGGCCGAAAGCGCTCTGTTACGCTCTTTATAGAAGTCCCTTTGGATGAAATTTTGCATGATATACAAAGATTGTTTCATTACAATCGTAGAAAAGGCTGAAGTAGTACCCGCTGGCGGAGCCTAAGCCGCCGTGTCACGCCCAATTTTTACCCAAAAGTCGTTAAAATCGTTAAAAACAAGGATTCGATACCTTCTCGAATGGCATGACATGAATGGTATGTTGGCATGATGTGCACTTAAAGATCCTTTACAGGCGTAGCCGACTATATCAAAATCGGCCTCTCCTATTCGTCGATCCATCTCGTATTACAATATGTCCTTGTGATGCAATCAATTTGCCGCAAGATCTCTCGTGGTGTAGAGGTTTAGACAGTTGGGTCCCACCTGGAAGGCACGGGTTCGAAGCCCGTTGCTTTATTATTATTTTTTTAAAGATAACGTTTCTAAATAGTTTTTTTCTTGATTTTGGGTACGTCTTGGTTACACCTGGTTAGTTTCCCTTCTTGAGCCCCCGTAGCGAGCGAAGCGAGCGGAGGGCCATGCGGATCGACCAATAGGAGAGGCCGATTTTGATATAGTCGGCTACGCCTGTAAAGGATCTTAAAACGCGCATGATGTTGCACAATGAGTCTGTTAAATTCCAAGGGGGAGCCAAATGTATCAGAATTACCCATGACAGGCGGGTACAGACAGTGTAAACTTTGTAGTCTCGAGCCGCGAATCATCGACCCAGCCCATCGCTGTCACATATTTTTCATGTATACGTTCTAGCGAAACTCCTCTAACGCCTCGATGGTCTAATAGACAGGGTACATGACTGTCATTCTTGCGCTGCGGGTTCGATTCCCGCCGGTTGCGACAGATGTTTTGTTCACTGTTTTTTTTTTATTAATTTACCTTTTTTTTTTTATTTTGGGTTAGTTTTGGTTAGTACTTGGTTTATTCTTGTTGATTGAGCCCCCGTTGCGAACGAAGCGAGCAGAGG